>PVJS01030297.1:0-24198 GCA_004027185.1 Glis glis | reverse complement strand
AAAAAAAAAAAAAAAAAAAAAATAGGGCTCTTGAACACCTGCATTCGTCTTTATACATGTTGAACTCAAAAAGGTCAACACCTGGAGGCAAAGCATGTAGCAGCACCCTTTCCTGGAGCCTCCCCCTTCTGCACACCCTCTCTTTTAACTTCTAAAATGCCTTTCTGTCCCGGATTGCCTCCTTCCGGGCTCATCTTCCTCCTCCTCCTCCTTCCCTCCTCTCCCTCCCCTGCTGGATTCTACCTCCCAGCTATACCCCCAGCCCTTTTAATTTTTAATTTTGAAACAGGATCTTGCTAAGTTGCTGAGGTTCTTGCTAAGCTCCTGAGACTGGTCTTGAACCTGAGATCCTCCTGTCTCAGCCTCCCAAGTACTGGCTTTACAGGTGTGTGTCGTCATGCCTGGCTTGTATTCAGTATTTAACATTTAAGAAGACTGGTTTGTAATCTCTTTTCCTTTCTTTTTTCCTCCCTCTCTCTCCTTCCTTCTTTCTTTTCTCTCATGCCAAACACATGCTCTACCACTGAGCCACAGAGATGGAATTATTTTTATCAGTTGCTCAGCCCTTTGTACCCGCGTGGTCTATTTCACTCAAATTCCCTAACGCTAAATATTAGGATTTGTGTTACAGGACTATTAAGAATTGTAGAATCATACACCTATCAGACACTTATTTACACCATTTACTATTTTGATATGACTGAGTCAAATGAAGAGTTGTATAGTATTTTTTTTTTTTTTTGCAGTACCAGGGATTGAACCCAGGGGCGTTCTACCTCCGTGCTACACCCCCGGCCCTATTTTTTTTATACTTTATTTTGAAACCGGGTCTCATGAAGTTGCGGTGGGCCTCACTAGGTAGAGAGAGAGAGAGAGAGAGAGAGAGAGAGAGCTGAGGCTGGCCGCGAACCCAGATCCTCCGGTCTCCGCCTGGTACTGGGATTACAAGCGTGCGCCACCACGCCCGGCTCGTATAGTATTTTTGTTGTTTTTGGTGGTCCTAGGAGTTGAACCCAGGAGTGTTCAATCCTCAGAGATACACCCCCAGCCCTTTAAAAAATTTTTGTTGGCCGGGCGTGGTGGCGCACGCTTGTAATCCCAGTACTTTGGGAGGCGGAGACCAGAGGATCCGGGTTCGTGACCAGCCTCAGCTCTCTCTCTCTCTCTCTCTCTCCCTGTCTCTCTCTCTCTCTCTCTCTCTCTACCTCGTGAGGCCCTCCGAAACTTCGTGAGACCCGGTTTCAAAATAAAGTATAAAAAAATATTGCCGGGGGTGTAGCGCGGAGGTAGAACGCCCCTGGGTTCAATCCCCGGTACGGAAAAAAAAAAATTTTTGTTGTTGATTTGAAACCGGGTCTCCCTAGGTTGCTGAGGCTGCCCTCGAATTTTCAGTCCTCCTGTCTGGGTTTACAGTCGTGTGCTGTAGCCATGCCCGGCTAGTTATATAGTTAAATGGATATTTTAGCAGCAGATCCGTTGTATTTGGGGGCTGACTAGTCGCTGAGACAGAAAGGCCAGGGAAATTTGGGGAGGATCTGGGGTCAGAGGAGGGGGGAGAGAGGAAGGAGACACACCTTTAGGAACAGGACGGAGGACAGAGTTGGGAGTTAGTGATGATTGGCGCTCAGGCGGAGATGGGGGAGTAAACTCCTGCAGACGGCGCGGGCCCGGGGCGCTGCCGGGGGTGGTCAGACCCCAGGGCGTGGGCGGAGTCGGCACGGAGGGGGCGGGGCCTGCCCTGAGGGGCGGGGCTGTGTTAGGTCGCTGGGGGTTGATTGACGTGGGCGCGACCTATCGGCGGCGGGGCGTGGCCGGTGGGGGCGGCCTCAGCGACCGGGTCGACGGGCCGCGCTTCCGGGTGTCACCCGCAGAGGGCGCCGGCCGCGGAGCCGCCCGTGGAGTCGCGAGGCCGAGGGAGCCCGCCGCCATGAAGGCCGTGGTGCAGCGCGTCACCCGGGCCAGCGTCACAGGTCAGTCGGGCGGCCCCCAGCGTGCGGGCCGCGGCCCGGGCTGCGCTCCGGGTTAGCCTGAACGCACCTCCTCCTCCAGGTCCTCCTCCGGGTCCTCCTCCTCGTCAGCGTCAGCGTCATCTTTTTGTCCCGAGCACAGGGCGGCTCGCTCTTGGATACACTGTTGCACTCTGACACCAAGGGAGCGGTTCCGGAGAGGGGATTCCGCCCTCTCCCCATTGCTCTAGATGAAATGCTGCATTTGGGCTCCTTTTTGCACATCCTAAATTTTATGCAGCTCGACTCCCGATAAAATGCACAGATGAGAAGAGGTGCCCCTTGGCTCAGCTCTGACAGTTGTGTCCACGCACTCGACTGCGCCCGGCGCGATGCAGATGGTTCTCAGCTCCTGGGCGCCCCTCTTTGCACCCTCGGGACCCTGTAGAGATGGGTCAGAACCTTAAGAATTCGAGAGGGAATGAATAGTACTCTTTTCCATTGATTTCTGTGGACCAAGTCACCCAACATTAGTCATCACTTGGACTCTAGTCTGGTTGGACTTTTAGGGGGCCGAGGATGAATGTAGACAATGTCGTTATTCTAAATTCTAAACCATAGTTCAAAAGGTGTTTTAAATATTTATTTATTTAATTATTATTTTTGGTACTAGGGATTGAACCTAGGGGCATTCTACTTCTGAGCTACACCACCAGCCCTATTTTTTTTTGGGGGGGGGACAGGGTCTCACTATGTTGATGAGAGTCTCACTACTTGCTGAGGCTGACCTCGAACCTTCCATCCTCCTGTCACAGCCTCCCAAGTACTGGGATTACAGGTGTGCTCCACCACACCTGGCTGAAAGATATTTTAGAAAAACATTTAATGGCAAGCTTTATATTGTCTTTAGTCTTTTAAGTTTTTATTGAAACAAGATAACACATCTTGTTTCAAGCCAGCTGTTCCAGCTACTCTGGAGTCTGAGGCAGGAGGATGTCTTGAGCCCAGGAGTTCAAGGCCAGCCTGGGCAACATAGGAAGACCCTTTCTCAAAAAAAAAAGTTTTAGTTCAGATGATTTCAAATATTCTTCCCTTCAAGGCAGTCTATGCCAAATATTTGTTCGTGAGTCCAGAAACTGTAAGTGTAGAAACAAAACTATCTAAAGAAACAATCAAAAGCATTTATTTATTATTTATTTATTTATTGTTTGTGGTACTGGGGATTGAACCCAGTGGCCTTCTCCCTCCAGGCTACACCCCCAGACCTATTTTATTTTTTTATTTGGAAACAGGGTCTCACTAAGTTGCGGATGGCCTCACTAAGTAGCTGAGGCTGGCCGCAAACCTGTGATCCTCCTGTCTCAGCCTCCCAAGTACTGGGATTACAAGCATGTGCCACCACGCCTGGCATTTATTTTTAAATTTAATTAATTAATTAATTAATATTTTAGTACTGGGGATTGGACCCAGGGGCATTCTACCTCCAAGCTATACCTCCAACCCTATTTTAATTTTGAAACAGGGTCTTGCTAAGTTGCTGAGGCTGGCCTTGAACCTGCATATTCTCTTGTCTCAGCCTCCCAAGTACTAGGATTACAGGCATGTGCCACTGCTCCTGGCTAAAAAAATATTTTAGCATAAAAATAAAGAAATTAAGCTTTATTGGTATTTCAGGGATAGATTGATGCTGGTGCTCCCCTGGGGTCTGAGTGTCAGTTGGTCCCTTTTCAGACACCTGAAGAAAGAAGGGAGTAACTCATTCTTCCCTTAACTTGCAGTATATTGCAACCTGGTATGGTCTGTGTTGCCTTGTTAGGTATATTTTCATATATTATTTTCTAGCAGAAGTAAACAATAGGAAAATGGCATTGGAATAATAGGTCAATATGTGATGAAATAATAACAGCAATCTAATGAGATTTGGCAAAAAGTTGGTAAAGAGGATATTGTCAAGGTCACCATTGAAATATGGATTGGGCCAGGCGTGGTAGCACATGCTTGTAATCCCAGTACTTGGGAGGCTGAGACCGGAGGATCCGGGTTCGCGGCCAGCCTCTGCTACTTAGTGAGGCCCTCTGCAACTTAGTGAGACCCTATTTTAAAATAAAGAATAAAAAAAAAATAGGGCTGGGGGTGTAACCCGGAGGTAGAATGCCCCTGGGTTCAATCCCTGGTACCGCTAAAAAAAAAAGAAATATGGATTGAGATTCACTATAATAGTGATGAATCTTGGCCCTAGTACTGTACTAAGATTTGCAATATTTCTTTATAAATATTTGCAACATTTGATTATAAACACCTGCATACATGTTAACACTATGTGCCCAGAGAGGTTCTTTTTGGTGGGCATTCTACTTCTAAGCTACACCCCAACCCTTTTAATTTTTTATTTTGAAACAGGGTCTCTCTAAGTTGCTGAGGGTCTTGCTAAGTTGTCCAGACTGGTCTTGAACTTGCACTCGTCCTGGCTTAGCCCCCCAAGTACTGGGATTACGGACTTGTGCCACTGTGTCTGGCCCCAGAGGGTTTTTTGTTTTTTAATGGATCGGGTGCATGATTCAGAAAGATTGGGAAGCTGGGTGTGGTAGTGCACACCTGGAATCCCAGTATTTGGGAGGCTGAGACAGGAGGATTGCAAGTTTGATTCCAGGCTTGGTAACTTGCTGAGACCCTGTCTCAAAGTAAAAAAGAGCTGGGCGTGTCGCTCAGTGGTACAGTGCCCTGGATTCGGTACCCAGTACCATAAACAAACAAACAAAAAGATTTGGAGACCATTGGCTTATAGAATGCTACTTCAGTACTATTCTGGGAAATAAGTTTGCTAAGATGAATCTTAACACATAAATCTAGTATTTTTCTTTTTCTTTCTTTTTTTTTTTTGTGGTACTGGGGATCAAACCCAGTGCCTTGTATATGCTAGGCAAGCGCTTTGTTGTAGAGCTGCGCCCCTAGCCCTTATAAATCATAGTGTTTATGCATAATATCTGTATCTTCTTTGCAGTAAGTAGGAAAAATATATTTTTGTGATGTGGACATTTTCCCTTTTGTGCTGTTATTGTATTTTGTTACCAGATTTGCTGACTTCCAAGAAAAGCAGGAATCCCTTTTCTGAGAGTTAATCTAGCCAAGCGGGTTTCTCTGGGGGAGGAAAGGGCCCTGCTGATTTGATAGAGGGTCAAACTTGACCAGGGGAAGTTTCAGGTATTTTATCTGCGGTAACACAGATAAAATATGGCCCTAAAATCCTGCTTGATGATTGTTCACTTTATAGCTTTCATTGATTCAGAATTGATGGAATTGTAATCATCTTATTTTTTTTCATTTTTGGATAACTCCCGATTTTATTTTATTTTTTTGCGGTACTGGGGATTGAACCCAGGGGCATTCTACATTTGAGCTACACCCCCCGCCCTGTTTTTATTCTTTATTTTGAAACAGGGTCTCAAAGTTGCGGAGGGCCTCACTAAGTAGCTGAGGCTGGCTGCAAACTTGAGATCCTCCTGTCTCAGCCTCCCAAGTACTGGGATTACAAGCATGTGCCACCACGCCTGGCTGACTCCCGATTTTAGTCAAGGAAGTTCTAAGAAGTGTCTGTGGTACTGAAAACGGTCCTAATGTGACTGAGAAGCACTTTGTGGTGCCCGTTTGCTTCTAAGTCTTTCTCTCTCGGTTCCTTTCTAGTTGGAGGAGAGCAGATTAGTGCCATTGGACGGGGCATCTGTGTCTTGCTGGGGATTTCACTGGAAGATACGCAGAAGGAGCTGGAGCACATGTAAGACTTGGATTTCTAAGTCGCTGCTGTTTGAACGGGATGTGTAGTGGTTATTCTGGCAACTTCCACAATATTTCTGCCTGTGAAGTGAACCCTTGTCACCTTACCCATCGTTCCATTTGATGTAGTATGGTTATGTGTGTGTGTGTGTGTGTGTGTGTGTGTTTTGGAACTGGGGATTGAACCCAGGGGCATTCTACCTCTGAGCTACACCCCCAGCACTTTTTTAAATATTTTTTTTTTTTGCGGTACCGGGGATTGAACGCAGGGGCGTTCTACCTCCGCGTTATGCCCCCGACCCTATTTTTTATACTTTATTTTGAAACCGGGTCTCACGAAGTTGCGGAGGGCCTCACTAGGTAGAGAGAGAGAGAGAGAGAGAGAGAGAGGAGAGAGAGCGAGCTGAGACTGGCCGCGAACCCGGATCCTCCGGTCTCCGCCTCCCAAAGTACTGGGATTACAAGCGTGCGCCACCACGCCCGGCCCCCCAGCACTTTTTATTGTTTATTTTTAAACAGGGTGTCCCCAGTTTGCTGAGGGTCTTGTTAAGTTGCTGAGGCTGGCCTCCAACTTGCAATCCTCCTATCTCAGCCTTCCAAGTACCAGGATTACAGCAGGCGTGTGCCACTGCGCTCCGCTCTCTCTGTTGCTGAAGAGACCAGGGAAGTGTTATCTGTCAGACCTCAGCCACTAAGTCAGCATGGAGTGGGGGCACACTTAGCCCCCATCTGTTTGCTACTACATCTGCAAGCCAGATCTCTTCTCTTAATGCAAAACCAAGTCTCTCATGTGTGGTCTCTTTCTCTCTTTTTTTTTTAATTTGGGCAATATGATTTGCACACCGTTTGTGCATTTTAAAAATGCCCAGTTGTTTATTGTCCACAGAAAGATCTGGAGCAGGTTAAGTTTCTTACTCCGGGTCATTCACACACATTTAGCAAAAAGCTGGAACCCAAATTAGAATCTGGGCTTCCTGGTTTTGAATCAGTGCTTTTTACTGAAGTCACGTGTTTGCCTCTGCTGCCACCTGCTGGCCGTCTCAGTAGAGCTCTTGTGTGCTGCCTCCCTTCCCAACACCACTTGGCCCTTCAGATACTGGCTGCCCTTCATTCTGCCCCTGGCTGCCCAGAGCCTGGGTATAACTCTGCCCAGTTGTCCCTTGGTTGTCATATTGGAAGTCACACTTGGAACCTGACTCCATACAACGTCAGGGGTGTTGGTATTGTAATGCTGGCATTGCACATCCAGCAGTCCTCTGGGTGCTCAAAGACAGTAGGGGGTGGTAGTGGTTAGTAACTGGGGCTCCAGGTCTGAGTCTTCTTATGACACGGACATACTAGACAGCCAGTACTTACTTAACTTGGTGGCTGGGAGAGGCGACTCAACATGGAGCAGGGGCATGTCTAGTACCCACTGCAGAGGCCCCGCACAGTCAGTGGATTTGCGTTTGTAGGGCCTGGGATGTGCCTCTGCCTCCGGCCTCGTCTGCAGGCTGGCTCTCAGATGGTGGGTCAGCTATATGCGGGCGGTTCTTTCCTGGTTCTGAAATCTGACCTGTGTGTTACCTGGTGCTCTTCCTTGCCAGCGTGACTGTCCTTTGTCATCCATAAATATGGAGATAGCCCTGTGGGCTCAAGGAGCATGTGACATAATTACCAGCTGTTTTTCCCAGATTTTGTTTCGCATATTTGTAATAACCACGAGTTTTCTTTTAGAGTATTTGCTGAATTGCACGCGCATGCATGCGTGTATGTGTGTGTGTGTGTGTGTGGTGCTGGGGGTGGAACCCAGGGGCCTTCTACCTCCAGTCCATACCCCCAGCCCTATTTTAATTTATTTGGAAACACGGTCTTGCTAAGTTGCTGAGAGGCTCACTGAGTTGCTGAGGCTAGCTTCAAACCTGGGATCCTGCTGTCTCAGCCTCCCAAGTACTGGGATTACAAGCGTGCACCACCACGCCCAGCTTATATTTTTAAAATATATTTATATATTTGGTATTGGGAATTGAACCCAAACTCATTGTACCTCTGACCTAAACTCCCAGCCCTTTTTTAAAGTTTTTATTTTGAAACAGGGTTTTGCTAAGTTGTTGAGGGTCTTGCCAAATTTCTGAGGCTGGCCTTGAACCTGCGATCCTCCTGTCTTAGCCTCCCAAGTATTGGGAATACAGGTATGCCCAATTTCTGAACTGTTTATTTTGGATAGCCCCAAGAATGGATGTAAAAATGGAGTGTAATTTATTTCTGTATGAAGTATGAATTCTTCAGTAAAAAAATTAGAATTGGGCTTGGCATGGTGGCACATATCTGTAATCCTAGTACTTAGAAGGCTAAGACAGGAGGATTGCAGGTTTGAGGTCAGCCTCAGCAACTTAGCGAGACCCTCAGCAACTTAACAAGACTCTGTTTCAAAATAAAAAATAAAAAGGGCCAGGTGTGTTGCTCAGAGGTAAAATGCCCCTGGGTTCAATCCTCAATACCCTCCCCCCAAAATTAGAATTAGACTCATGTTTGGATATATCCCCCAACTTGCAGGACCAGGCAATGAGTGGTTGTCATTTTAGCACCAGGTCCCATCGTAGCTGCTGTGAATTGGAGGGACTGGCAGAAAGGAAGGAAATCCCAGAACAACCCTGTGTATTAGTATCACAGATGAAGAATCGGAGCCCTGGAGTGGATCAGAAACTTGTCCAAGGCCTTCTGTAGTGCTGGAGTCATCATGGCGTCCTTATTTAGCAGGGCGCTGGGCACATTCTGGGGCTATGGAGTGTGTTGGGGGCCTTGCGATCCTTTGGGTAGCTCTCACCACTCTTTTCCCTCAGGGTCCGGAAGATTTTGAACCTGCGTGTGTTTGAGGACGAGAGCGGGAAGCACTGGTCCAAGAGCGTGATGGACAAACAGTACGAGGTGCTGTGCGTGAGCCAGTTCACCCTCCAGTGCATCCTCAAAGGCAACAAGCCCGACTTCCACCTGGCGATGCCCACAGAGCAGGCAGAGGCCTTCTACAACAGCTTCCTGGAGCAGCTGCGCAAGACCTACCGGCCAGAGCTCATCAAAGGTAGGCAGGAGAGCTGGGCCACAGCTCGGCAGTAGAGGGCTTGGCCAGCACGCACGAGGGCTTGGGTCCTATCCCCAGCACTGCAGAGAAAACAAAAGTAGGAGGAGAGTGAGCCTGCGCCCAGGAAGGGAGTCTCTAGGGTACCTGCAGGCAGAGGCAAAAGAGAAGGGTGTCCTTTTCTGGAAAACCATCATCTACGCTTATCATCCACTCCAGACAGCTTAATAGCTGCTACCGCTGCTGCTGTTGTACTTAACTCAAGTCCTCTGAATGCGTCTGATACCATTCGCCCTCTCCATTCTTCTGTTCATATTTTGAAAATGTCAAGGGACCCAGAGGTGTGCCTAGTATTGTGATATTTCTTTGGTTACTTACGTTAGCCCTGTCCAATAGAAATATAGTGTGAGCCCTAAATGTGAACCAAATCTCCCTCCCTCCCTCCCTTCCTTCCTTCCTTCCTTCCTTCCTTCCTTCCTTCCTTCCTTCCTCTCTTTCTAAATACTTTTATTGGTGCATTGTAATTTCACATCATTATGTAGTTCAGAGAGATAGGGACATAGATGCACAACTCTTGGTGAGCTTCCCCCGGCTCCCTCCCCATTCACTCCCCTTCCCCATACATGATACTGAGATTGGCACTAGTAACTTCACATATGTGCATAACTTCAGTGGGAATGTGTCCTTCACTGATTCTCCCTCCCCCAACACCACCCTCCCCTCAACCCCCTCCATCGCTCCGCTGGGGTTTCGCCTCCATTATCTGAAGTCCCTTTTGTATCCTGATTACTCCCTAGCTTCCATACATAAAAGAAAACATATGACCCTTCACTTTCTGTGACTGGCTAATCTCACTTAACGTAATGTTCTCCAGGTCCATCCATTTTCCTGCAAATGACATAATTTTGTTCTTCTTTATTGCCGAGTAGAATTCCATTGTGTGTATATCCCATAATTTTGTAATCCATTCATCTGTTGATGGACTCCTAGGTTGGTTCCATAATTTTGCTATTGTGAACTGTGATGCTATAAACATGGATGTGCACATATTACTATAATTTTCTGATTTAAGTCCCTTTAGAAAGATACCCAGGAGTGGTATAGCTGGATTGTATGGTGAATTCATTCCCAGTTTTCTTTTATTTATTTATTTATTTATTTATTTATTTATTTATTTATTTTTGTGTGGTACTGGGGATTGAACTCAGGGGCATTCTACCTCTAAGCTATACCTCCAGCTCTATTTTATTTTTATTTTTAAATTTTATTTATTTTTGTGGTACTGGGGATTGAACCCAGGGGAATTCTATCGCTGAGCTATACCCCAGCCCTATTTTTATTTTTATTTTGAAACAGGGTCTTTCTAGGTTGATGATATAGCCTCACTACTTTACTTGCTTAGGCTGTCCTTGAACCTGCAATCCTCTGTCTCAGCCTCCCAAGTACTGGGATTATAAGCATGCACCACCATGCCCAGCTTATTTTTATTTATTTATTTATTTATTTATTTTTTTTGTGGTACCGGGGATTGAACACAGCATTCTACCTCCGGCCGCTACACCCCCGGCCCTATTTTTTATACTTTATTTTGAAACCAGGTCTCATGAAGTTGCAGAGGGCCTCACTAAGGAGAGAGAGAGAGAGAGACAGGGAGAGAGAGAAAGAGACAGAAAGAGAGAGAGAGAGAGAGAGAGAGAGAGAGAGAGAGAGCGCTAGAGAGAGAGAGCGCTAGAGAGAGAGAGCTGAGGCTGGCCGCGAACCCAGATCCTCCGGTCTCCGCCTCCCAAAGTACTGGGATTACAAGCGTGCGCCACCAAGCCCGGCACTTATTTTTATTTTTGAAACAGGGTCTCGCTAGGTTGATGAGAGTCCTTGAACCTTTGATCCTCATATCTTGCTGAGCCTGTCCTTGAACCTTTGATCCTCATATCTCAGTCTCCCAAGTACTAGAATTACCAGCATGCACCACCATGTCCAGCTCATTCCCAGTTTTCTGAGAAATCTTCACACTGATCTCCATAGCGGATCCGTAGTATTACACATACACACACACACACACACACACACACACACACACACACACAAGTGGCAGTATTTGGGATTAAATAAAGGGCCTCACACATTCTAGCCAAGTGTTCCATTACTGAGCCATATTCCCAGCCCATTTTAAAAAACATTTTTATTTTATTTTTGGCACAAGAGATTGAACCCAGGGGTATTCAACCTCTGAGCTACACTCCCAGCCCAATTTTATTTTTCATTTCAAAACAGGGTCTTACTAAGTTTCTGAGGGCCTCGCTAAATTGCTGAGGCTGGCCTTGAACTTGTGATCCTCCTTTCTCATCCTCCCAAGTACTGGGATTACAGCCTATTTTTAATTTTAACTTTAATTTTTTATTTTATTTCATTTTTTGTGTGTTACTGGGAATTGAACCCAGGGACATTTTACCTCCGAGCTACACCCCCAGTTCCATTTTATTTTTATTTTGAAACACAGTCTCACTAGGTTGATGAGAGTCTCACTATTTGCTGAAGCTGTCCTCGAATCTGTGATCCTCCTGTCTCATACTGTGATTTCAGGCGTGTACCACCACACCTGGCTTAATTTTTATTTTGAGACAGGGTCTTGCTGAGTTGCCCAGGCTGGCCTTGAACTTATGATCTTCCTGCCTCAGCCTCCTGAGTAGCTGAGATTACTGGCATGTGCCACCATGCCTGGCTAAAAGTATATTTTTCTTTAATTCAGTATATTCAGAATATTATATTTTTTACCATGTAATCAATATAAAAAGTTATGAGATAGTTTACTTTTTTTTGGAGCAGCATGAGGTTCACAGCTCAATTCAGAGGAAGGTTTGGAGATAGCCCAAATGCCCCTCCCTTACACGTGCACCGCCTCGCTTGTCATCAGCATCCCCCACCAAGGTG
The DNA here is from genome assembly GCA_004027185.1 of Glis glis. Taxonomy (NCBI): domain Eukaryota; kingdom Metazoa; phylum Chordata; class Mammalia; order Rodentia; family Gliridae; genus Glis; species Glis glis. The sequence goes on along the minus strand of PVJS01030297.1, from coordinate 12,498 downwards.
GCACATCTGTTACGACTGATGAGCCTCCATCGACACATCATTCTCACCCCAGTCCACAGTTTACGTCGGGTTCGCTCTTGGTGCTGTGTAGTCTGTGGGTTTACGTAAGTTTATAATGTGTAGCCACCACTAGACTATTGTACAGAGTATTTCACTGCCCTGAAAATCCTCTGTGCTTTGCCTTTTCATTCCTTCCCGACCCAACCCTTAGCAACCACTGACCCTTTTACTTTCTCCATAGCTTGCCTTTCTCACAATGCCGTATAGTTGGAATTCTACAGTAGGTGGCCTTTTCAGATTGGGTTCTTCCACTTTGTTTTTTTTTTTTTTTTTTTTGGCACTGGGGATTGAACCCTGGGGCATTCTACCTCCAAGCTACACCCCAGCCCTATTTTTTATTCTTTATTTTGAAACAGCGTCTCACTAAATTGCAGAGGCCTCACTAAGTAGCTGAGGCTGGCCGCGAACCCAGATCCTCCTGTCTCAGCCTCCCAAGTACTGGGATTACAAGCGTGCGCCACCACGCCTGGCTTCCACTTTGTAATATGCACTTAAAGTTCCTCTTTTCATGACCTGATTGCTCAAGGAGATCTTATTGAATAATATTCTGTTGTCCAGATGTACCACCGTTCATTTATTCACCTTCTGCAGGATATCTTGATTGTTTCCAAGTGTAGGCAGTTATGAGTAAAGATACTATGAACATTCATGGGCGGGTTTGGTATGTACTTGAGTTTTTAACTCCTTGGGATAAATACCAAGGTGTGTGATTGCTAGATCAAATGGTAAAATGTGTTTGGCTTTGTAAGACACTGCCAAACTGCCTTCCAGTGTGGCTGTACCATTTTGTATTCCCACTGGCCATGAATGGAGTGCCCGTTGCTCCACACCCTCACCAGCATTTGGTGGTGTTAGTCTTCGGGGCCATTCTAGTAGGTGTTTGGTGGTTCTCATTGTTGCTTTAATTTGCATGTCTTGGATAACATATGATGTGGAACATCTTTTCATAATCTTATTTGCCATCTGCATATCTTCTTTGGTGGGATGTCTGTTATCTGTTAAGGTCTTTGGCCCATTTTTAATTGGATTGTTTTCTTATTATTGAATGTTAAGAGTTTTTTTGTATGTTTTGGATACCAGTCTTATAGAAGATATATGTTTTGCAAATATTCACTTGACAAATGTTTATCTTTTATCAGATATGTATTTTGCAAATATTTTCTCCCACAATGTGGCTTGTCTTTGTATTCTCTTTACAGTGTCTTTCATAGAGTTGAAAAATTTAATGAAGTCCTGCTTATTCTATTCTTCAGTTTTATCTCTCTGGATTAAACAAACCCAGATCCCCCCCTTTTTTTTAATTGGGTTTGTTTTCAACCTTAAGTAATAACATTTAATCAGTGTTTTTGAAGCTCTGTAGCAGTCTCACACTGAGCATTCTCAGATCATCAAATTTGCTCACTTTTTTTTTTGGTACTGGGGATTGAACCCAGGGGCATTCTACCTCTGAGCTACACCCCCAGCCCTATTTTATTTTTATTTTGAAACAGGGCCTCGCTAGGTTGATGAGAGTCTCAGTACTTGCTGAGGCTGTCCTCAAACCTGCGATCCTTCTGTCTCAGCCTCCCAAGTACTGGTATTATAGTGTGCACCACCTATAATCACCTGGTTGTTGCTCACGTTTAGATGAGTGATACTCTTGTTCCTCCTCAACATTTCCTTTTCTTTTAATTCGTCCCTTATTTGTGAAAAGTGTCCCTTTGCCATCAGGATACATGGGTTTTGTATGAGCCAGATGTTCCTGCATTAAATCAAATCCCTCTCTACTTGGGTTCTGGTAGAGCTGGATATGTTTACCTCTTTTGGAAATATTCGAGAGCCCCATTCCTAAGTCTCTGGATCTCTCTGGTGCTGCTTCTCACCCCATGTCTGCTAGAGTCCTCTGACATGACTTTGCTGCAAACAGGTCCCTTCACAGAAGGAGTGATTAGGTCAGGTCCTCTGAGTAATTATATTTCTTTGCTGAGCCAAGGATTAGATGCTGTAAGCATTGTCTTCTCTGCTTCAGAAGTTTGTAGAATCATTCAATTTCTGAGTAATCTCAGCTGTATTTTATTTTTATTTTTATTTTTATTTTTATTTTTATTTTTATTTTTTGTGGTGCTGGAGATTGAACCCAGGGGCATTCTACCTCCAAGCTACATCCCCAGCCCTTTTTATTTTATTATTTGGAAATAGGGTTTCATTAAGTTGATGACAGCCTCACTAAATTGCTGAGGCTGGCTTCGAACCTGCGATCCTCCTGTCTCAGCCTCCCATGTACTGGGATTAGAAGCGTGTGCCACCACGCTCGGCTTCTCAGCTGTATTTTAGAAGGCACTTTACATGGGAGAACACTGATGATTAGTACAGAATGCTTGAGCCAAACGGCTTTCATGTACGTCCTTAAAGAGGAGTATTTTATATATTATTAAGTGCTTTCTGTTTCTGAAAATACCTTTTGCTTTTTGAAGTGAAATATATTTTATCCAGGAAATTATATGAAGTGTCTGAAGTAATGTATTATAAACAATAGGTACAGTTTTATAGTGGATCAGATTTTAAGCTCATGGGATGTGATACATCTGATCATTTTTATGAAAACTCAAAATGAATTATGCAGAGTTTTAATCAAACTCTATTTCCAAGTCTTGCGGACTTTCAGAAGGATTACAGCTATATCAACAGTGTGCCTCTCTCTCCTTGGACCTTAATTCTTTTACAGCTTTCAGTGGAACAGCATGCATGAGTGTGTTTTACACATTTGCTGTCTTTCGGTTCATTTTGAGAACTTGGCTTCCAGCTCCACGATGGGAAGCCCTCTGCGAGCTGACAGGGTGCCGGGACGCAGATGAGCTCCTAAATATGTTTTCTTTATCTTAGGGTTTTGGGGGCCACTTCAGCAACCTTAAAACTTAAGCAGTTTAATTAGATTTAATATTTCTTTTTATTTCCTTCTCCTTTCATGACTAAAAACATGTTCTACATTTTTATTTAACTCGTATCTCTTATTTGTTGCTGAAGGTTAAGTAGGGAGAAGGCTATTGCCCCGTTAATTTCTTCTGTATATTCCTTCACGTTGTCAACGAGTGCCATTCGATCGCAGACGTCTCCTCTACAGCCACAGCTCTCCCTGCCCGGGCCGCACAGTGCTTCATGTGCCAGACGGCAAATCTATCTTGGTTCCCTTTTTTTATGAACTGCTTGGCGATAGGACCCCAGTCTGTTTCCCTGGATCCATATGGAACGGGAAGCTGGCAGGCAAGCTGGCCATGATTAGTCCTCACACACTTTTATGATTATCAGTGTGTAGCAGGCTGAAGTACACGTCAAGGGTTTGTTATGCTCCAAGCCTTGTGCAAAGTAACTACTCGCCATCCTTTACCCCACTGGATCAGAACAGCCCTGGGGTGGCGACTGGCATTCCTCTGTTGTGTCGATGAGGAAGCTGAGGGACAGTAGGACAGCCTGCGGAAGGTCACTCAGCACAGAGGTGGCAGGGCCTGGGATCGTACCAGCAGCCATCTCCAGAGCCTGCGCTTCACCCATGTCTCCGCTGCACGGTGACATCCGCATCCTCTTGCCTTGCTGGCCTTCTTGGTTATCCTTCTAGAAGTCTATTGGGGCTCTCCCGCCTTCTCTGCCATGCACAAAGAAATCAGCAGAGGGCTTGGGGTCTCTAGTAAGAGGAGAGCAGGGCACACTGGGGTCAGATGGCCTTTTATCTCGGAGTGGTGATCTTCATCTAGAGTGTTAGGTCTCGTCACTGCTGGGGGAGATCTTATTGGTCCCACTCAAGTTATACTTTTGTGATTTCTCTATTGACAAGACACTGTTTATGCACTCAGCCCTTGTGCTGGGTCTGGATATACAGTGCTGAGCAGAGAGTTGCTGTCCCTTTCCACGGCAGCTCTAACAAAGCTCACAGTCTCATGGGGAAGAGACACTGAAAAGACATGGCTGTTTTTGCTATACCATGATACTTGTTCCAAAAAAGCGCACATTCTACAAAACTGCGATCAAACGTGCAGGGCTCATGGGCAAATAGTAGACTACTAAAGACCCCTAGCAGGCAGAGGCTCTTGTTTTTAATTTTCTTCATTTTTGTGGTTCTGGGGATGGAACCCAGGGGCCTTCTACCTCCGAGCTACACCCCCAGCCCTATTTTATTTATTTATTTTGAAACAAGGTCTCATTAAGTTGTGAGGGCCTCACTAAGTTGCTGAGGCTGGCCTCGAACCTGCGATCCTCCCATCTCAGCCTCCCAAGTACTGGGATTACAAGCGTGCACCACCGCACCCGGCCTTTGTTTTTCATTTTTGTAGAACATGATCAGCAAGGCTTCTGCCAGTGCTGGGCGCTCTTCCCTTTTCTGCTGGAGATGGCCGTTTCCAGCTGCTCCGGCCCGTCTGGCTAAGAACCCCTCCGCTCTCATGCAGCCCTTTGTGGGTTACCGCTCCTTTCTCACCGTCATGTGCGCGTGGACGAATCCTCATCTCAGAAGCAGGTGTCGTCAGAACCTTCTCTCGTGACTGCTGTGGTGCCTGCTTCGAGGGGGCGTGGTAGCGATCCAGGGTCAGGCGCTAACGTGGTGCCGGTGGAGGTGCTGGGCTCAGTTCTGTCTGGTCTGGGTTTTAGGTCATTCGTTGGACCCACGCAGAAGGTTGTCAGTCATTATGCCTGTCCGTGGGCACTCTCACCCCTGGTTAAATATAAATTGGGGCTACTAGGGAGCATGTCCTTAAATTGGAAGCACCCCTTATTATGTCTCTTCGCCAAACTCTCCGGGCCTCATCTTCTTCTACTGTAATGACTCAGGGCTTTGGACAGGCAGGCCTTACAGTCGAGGTCAGATTTGCCCGGGACTCTCCAGGTTGAACACTAAAAATCCTGCATCCCTGGAAGTCCTGGGTGAACTGGGATGGCTGGTGACCCTGAGAAGCAGCCCTGGGGCAGGGTAGTTCTCAGAGCACTCCGGGCCAGAGATGGCCTCAGTTCAGGCCTCTGCAGCTTCATGATGCACGGCGAAGGTGCCCCGGCTGGAAGACCACATCCAGTTCCGTGTGCACAAACACACACTTCTTTGAAGAGGAGACAAGGAAGGGATTCGGAGGAACATCAGGGCAGGAGTGGCTGCATACCTCGTGGCCAAGTCTCTAGCAAAGATACAGGAATGCCCAGTCCTAGCACATGTGTGACCTACCTGAGGGGTCCCAGAGGTGCAGGGACAGACGTAGATGAAGGAGTGGAAGAGAGACTGCACACTGAAAAACAGTTGGCGATCGGACAGCTTGGTCACAGGGTGTGCTGGCTGGCTTCTTTTTTTTATTTGGTACTGGGGATTGAACCCAGGGATATTCTACCTCTGAGCTATTTTTGCTCTGAGCCCTTTTTGCTTTTTACTTTAAAACAGGGTCCTGCTAAGTTGCTAAGGGTCCCTCTAAGTTGCTGAGGCTGGCCTCGAACCTGGGATTCTCCTGTGTTGGCCTCCCAAGTACTGGAATTACAGGCATGTGCCACCATGCCCGGCTTGCTTTTTACCTTGAAACAGGGTCTCCCTAAGTTGGTGAGCATCCCTCTAAGTTGCTGAGCCTGGCCTCGAACCTGGGACTCTCCTGTCTCGGCCTCCCAAGTACTGGGATTACAGATGTGTGCCACCATGTCCAGCATTGACTTCTGTATGTTTAGCAGCAAAGACGACAGGAAGAGATGTTTAAGCTGAGACCAGAGGGCGGGAGAAGATGCAAACTGTAGTATCAGGAAGTGTGTGATGTGTGTCTGTCTCCAAGCTCCCTAGACGTGCACACCTTTGCCCTCCTCCTCCCTGCCTGCTTTCCTTCTGAGATGGCCTTGGTGCACCTTAACCCCTCCCTCCTTTCTCCCCCATGCCTCCCGTCTCCTCTGCTCCTCCTGGGCCTCCCCACGTTGCTCCGGCTTCTCGAGGTCAGGCCGTCGCAGGGTACTTGGATTTCTAACATAGTGCCTGGCTTACTCCAGAGCGAGCACTCCAAGAAGGGGTATCCTAAAACAGGAAATGAAAGTGCCAGTCTGTTAAGTCTGAAAAGGGGTGCAGCCTCATTTATATACAATTGGTCACAGCAGTCTCACAGTCCCCGCAATAGGAGTGGCAGAGTTGGTGGCCATCTCTAATCTTCCAGCATGACCCCGGTGCTTTCAAAGGTGGAACTTTTCTCATTCTTCTTCAAATAATTGCTTTAGGGGGAAAACCGTGCACAAAGTTGTCAGGTTTCCCCCTCTACTGCAGAGTGAGCCAGGGCGAGGGAGCTTTACGGAGCCCCCAGACTGACTGAGCAGGCGTAGGAACCTGGGTCTGTGGGGTCTGTGCAGCCTCCCCAACCTCGGTGCTGGGGATTGAGTCCTGGCCCTTCCCTGTGCTAGGCAAGCACTCTACCACTGTGCTGCATCCTCGCCTGTGTTGAAGTTTGATGTATGTGTGTGATTGCTTTAGTCTGAATTGGCTAGAGTTTGCTGTCATTCTTTCCTCTTTTCTTTTTTTTTTTTTTTTGTGATACTGGGGATTGAACCCAGGGACATTCTACCTCTGAGTTCCACCCCCAGCCCTATTTTATTTTTATTTTGAAATGGGCTCACTAGGTTGATGAGAGTCTCACTACTTGCTGAGAGGCTGGTCTTGAACCTGTGATCCTCCTGTCTCAGCCACCCAAGTACTGGGATTACAGGCATGTGCCACTATGCCTGGCTAAAAGTTTCTAATTTAAATGAAATCTATTTTTTCCTCTATTGCTTGTTTTTTTGGTGTTATATAGCTAACAAACCCTTGCTAAATTCCAGTGTCTCAAAGATTAACCCTATGTTTTCTTCTCAGAGTTTTATAGGTTTTACTTACATTAAGGCCTTTGACTCATTTTGAGTTAATTTTCGTATGGTGTGAGGTAAGGGTCTAGCTTTATTTTTTGGCATGTGCATATCCAGTTATCCCATCACCATTTGTTGAAAAGCTTATTCTTTCACCATTCAACAATGGTTTTTGCACCCTTGTTGCAAACCAAGTGAAAATATATATATGGGTTTCTTTCTGGACTTCTTCCCATCGCGTGACTGACCCTGTGCTGCACACCCAAGCTGTGCTGGCCTCCCCTCTCTCCTGTCAGTTGTCGCTCCTCTCCTGAGTTGTGCCCTCTCACCTGCAAATGTGCTGTTCATTTTCCCCATGGGGGAATCCTTGCTGAGCCCCACCTCTCCTTTCAGCTCCCTCCCACCCTGCCCCACCGTGCCACAGACTCCAAACTCGATGTCTGCCTCTAATTTTTATTCTCTTACTTGCTCAGAAGACCACTCCAGCCACTCCTCCACCAGGGCTGCCCTCCACCAGGGCTCCACACCCTTCACCAGGGCTCCATGCCCTCCACCAGAGCTGCACTCCACCAGAGCTTCCCTCCACCAGGGCTCCACACCCTCCACCAGAGCTCCACACCCTCCACCAGAGCTGCCCTCCACCAGGGCTCCACACCCTTTACCAGGGCTCCACGTCCTCCACCAGGACTGTCCTCCACCAGAGCCGCCCTCCACCATGGCTCCACACCCTCCACCAGAGCTGCTCTCCACCAGAGCCGCCCTCCACCAGAGCCGCCCTCCACCAGGGCTCCACGCCCTCCCATTTGCTGGGTCAGTCTCCTCATCCCCAGCCTCTCAGTCCCATCACTGGGATCGGACCCTGTTTCTTCCTCCCTCCTCCTGGAACACGTCTTCACTTGGCTTTCAGGACTCCGTGCACCGCTGCATTACTCTGCTTTACTGATTACTTCTTTTTATTCTCCATGGCCCTGAGTACTACTGCTACTGTTACTTGCTGCTGCTCCTCCTCCTCCTGCTCCTACTCCAGAATGAACCTAGGGCCTCAGGCGTGCTCCACAAATGCTCTATCGATGAGCACCCCCCCACACACACACCCTTAGCTTCTTAACACTGGAGGACTCTCTTCTTTGACCTTCTCTCATTTACACTCAATTTGTGGTGATCTTGTCCCCCTCTCTTGGCTTTGAGGATCATCTGCATGCGGTGACTCCCACATTTCTATTTCTGGGCTGGACTTCTTATCCCCGAGCTCAGACCCATCTGTCCAGCTTCATCCGTACATGTTACCACTTGTAAGAGACCTCTCACACTTAGCACGTCCAGCGCTGAGCCCATCCTCTTACTTCCTGACTCAAACCTGCCACCCGTGGCTTTCCCATGTCAGCTGGTGGCACTAGCCCTCCAGTGCCTTAGGCAAAGAAACCTCTAAACCGAGCCAACTAAAATGTTGGTTGGAATATTTTTTAAAACTATCCTTCTCTTTTTTTTTTTTTTTTTTTGCTACTGGGGATTGAACTCGGGCATTCTCCCTCTGAGCTACGCACCCCCGGCCCTATTTTATTTTTTTTATTTTGAAACAGGGTCTCGCTCAGTTGCTGAGACTAGCCTCAAACTTATGATCCTCCTATCTCAGCCTCCCAAGTACTGGGATTACAGGCATGCTCCACCACGCTTGGCTTAAACTATCCAATTTAAAATTTATTATTTTGAGATAATTGAGTTATACAAGTAGAATACTTCAACTTCCATTGATAACATCTTACATAGTACAGTTACCAAAACAAGAACATTGCTAACTTACTATTGAACAAACTACTGGCCTGATTTGAATTTGGCAGTCTCCCCACTGGTATCCTTTGTCTGGTCCAGAATCCATACCAGAATTCTACATTTCATATTTCCCTCTCCTTGGCCTCTTCCTTGTCTTTCCTGACCAAGCCCCTCTTGGAGAGTCTCTGATTTTGTCAGTGTACAGTGCCCTCGGCGTGCATTGGCCTGGCGTCTTCCCATGATTGGGTTGAGGGTATGCATCGTGGGCAAGAAGGCTACAAAGTGACCCCGTGCCCTTCCCAGTGCACCGTGCGAGGGGTACGTGATGTCCATGTATCTCATTATCAGACATGTTGCCCTCTGTAATTGATAAGTGCTTCGTATGGAGATGGTCTGAGACTGTGCAGGTATCCTGTTGCTCTGTATACTGTTCACCTGCTCATTTTAGTCTCCACCCACAGACTTTATTTGCAGTAATAAGTTCTGAGGTATTTTCTTAACCAGCTCATCTATTAAAATGCATTGCTTTAGGCAGGGCAGGCGTGATGGTCCACACTTGTAATCCCAGTACTTGGGAGGCTGAGACAGGAGGATCACAGGTTTGCAGCTAGCCTCAGCTACTTCATGAGACCCTGTTTCAAAATAAAGAGGCACCACCAGGCGTGGTGGCGCACGCTTGTAATACCAGTACTTGGGAGGTGGAGACCGGAGGATCTGGGTTCTCGGCCAGCCTAGCTACTTAGTGAGGCCCTCCGCAACTTTGTGAGACCCGGTTTCAAAATAAAGTATAAAAAATAGGGCCGGGGGTGTAGCTCGGAGGTAGAACGCCCCTGGGTTCAATCCCCGTACTGAAAAAAAAAATAGGACTGGGGGTATAGCCCGGAGGTAGAATGCCCCTGGGTTCAATCCCCAGTCAGTACCACAAAAAAAAAAAAAAAGGTATCTCTTTGCTGCTGGGGGGGGGGTGTGAGGAAGATTGTTCAGAGTACTTCAGTCACCTGACTGCAGGAATAAGAGGTCCTGGTGTAGTTGTTTTAAAGTTAAATAAAGAAGTGCCCTTCCTGTACTTCCCAAATAAGATGTGTGTGTGTGTGTGTGTGTGTGTGTGTGTGTGTGTGTGTGTGTGTGTGTTGCTGGGGATGGAACCCAGGGCCTTACACATGCTAGGCAAGTGCTCGGCCACTGAACTAAATCCCCAGCCCTAGAGTTTCATTTTTAAACAGGAAAGGAAGTTGATTTTTCCAAAGTCTTTTCCTCTGTTAACTTACTGAATGAAATTCCTAATCATGTGCCATACTGATTAAACCTTCCCTGGCTGCTGGGTATGCCTCCGAGAGATTGCCCAAGTGTTCATGTAGAATTTTTGCATCTATATTCAAAGGAGAAATTGGCCTGTGCCTTTCTAAATATTCATGTCCAGTGTTAGTATTAGCGTAATACTAGCCTTGCAGAATAAATTGGAAAGCTTTTAATCTTTTTCAAAGGTCTGGGCCAATTTAATGACATAAGAATTATTTGCTTTAATGGAACTTGTTGGTGAAACCCTGTGGGCTGGACTTGCTTGGCCAGTCTCTGGTCAGTTTCCCAGCAGCCCTCCAGTCCATGCGGCCTCTGACTTGGCCCGTCGTTCACTGGATGATGATTTCTAGATTGTTAATGATTTAGAAAGATCTCTGTATCTGGAGTCGTGGCCCTTTTCTTACTGAGGGTCAGTTGTATTTCCCCCTGTTTTCTTAGTTGGACTGTTTAGTATATTTTCAGGAAACGAGCTCTTCAGTTAATTCATCACATCTAGTTATTTTTGCATTTCTTGTTTTATTGTGGTCTGCTTGGTTTCTTTCCTGTTCCTTATTCCCTTTAGTATTTTAGTCTTGTTTTCTAATAAATGGACTCAGGGTCCCAAGCTTCAGAGTGCGGCATGATCCTTCTAACCCACATGTGGTCCATCTGCAAATCCTCCCAGCCTTCCCTCTGACACGCACACAGAATCCAGGGACAGGATGCCGCTTCTGCTGCAGCCACCCTGGCCCAGGCTGCCACTGTCTCTTCTCTGAGGAACTGCGACAGCCTCTTTCTGGGTCTCCCGCCTCCAGCTGGGTCTCCCTTCAGGCCGTGCCCAACACGGCAGCCTGAGGAGCCGCCGCCCATAGATGTTCATGCGGTAGTAATAACATGCCTTGAAGTTGGGGAAGCTTTTAAGGATTACTGTGTCTTGCTTAGCAACAGTAATGACAAGAACAGCTGTGTGTGTGTGTGTGTGTGTGTGTGTGTGTGTGTGTGTGCGCGCGCGCGCGTGCGTGAGGCTTGTGGCCCTTCCGCTGTGGGGAAAGGAGTAGATGAACGATGGTTCCCAGTAGTGACTTACTCTGGCTGTGGGGGCTCCCTGCTCAGGGGAGGGTCACAGCTTGTCCTTCCAGTCTGCCGTGAGCCTGTCTGAGGCGGCTCCTGCTGTACGTGTGTCCCCAGAGGCTCTGACCTGGCCGGGAGCCCTCTGTGCAGCCCCTCCAAGGTGCTCTGCTCCGAGGTGAGGCCTTGTTCTCTAGGTCGTTTCCTGTGCTGCCTCCCAGCCCAGCAGGGGTCTGCCGTGAGGTTAAGTGACAGTCTTAATATAGTGCGGTGACACACGAGAAGCTCACCGTCACACTCATCATTACACCAGCAACGTGGACATGCGCTGAATTTGAATGTAGACCCCTTCCACTGCCGTAGTCCCAGGGAGAAATTACAGGCCAAGATTAAAATCTCTGTCATCTTCAAGTCCCACGGCCCAGTGAGCTCAGACCCACCATCAGACCCACCTCCCTGGTTTCTTGTTTGGCTACTCTTGGTGGAGGGGTGTCCACTGGGTGCATGCAGTTGTGTCACATAGATGTCCTTGTGTGTCCTGTGCGCGGCATCCATGCACAGGATCCTCTGTCCCTCCCTTAGAAGACAAGGCGGCGAAGTTGTCCCGGGCAGAATGACGCCAAGGACCCCAGCAGAGCCCTGAGATGCCTGAGCAAAGCCGATGGCCAGAGAAAACCTGGCCCAGAATCTCTGCGCTGTGCAGGAAGGGCCCCTCCATCGCCGCCGTCTCGGAACGTAAGCGCAGCGGGGGCTGACCCTCCCAGGTGGAGGTGAATTTTGAGGCGCGGAGTTCACCATCCACATGTTTGTTTCCCTCCAGGCTCCTTGTTCTCATCTTTGGTTTGGGGTTGTGGTGGCCCCTTGGTGACAGGCGCCTCACTCTCCCCTGATGAAGCAGTTTTAGTCTTGGGCCACGGAGCCTCTTGTCAGGAAGTCCCGTGCCTGAGATCCCACTGCCAGAGGTAGTGTCTCCCTCAAGTGGGTGGAACGTGTGCAGAGCCAGGCAGAGAAGCCTGAGAAGGGGAGCCCGTGAGACCCAGGGCTGCCTCCAGGGCCCGGAGCAGGGAGTGCAGTGGACCCAGCTGCCCTCCTCGTTCCCTTCCCCGCACTCTGGGAAGCTCAGCGGCCGGTAATGAAGGGCTGTAATGTCCCCATTTGCTGACAAGCAGATTCTCTTCCTAGCCAAGTCTCCAAGGAAACATCTTTCCTGCCGCTCTGGTCTCTGCTGAAGGTTCCAGAGTCCTTGCCTCTGCCTTCTAGACCCCCGGGAGCCCACATCTGGGCTGTGATAGAATCTTTCTCCCAGCATGGCGCACTGGCGTGGGCTGTCTTCTGGGGAGGCAGGACTCCGAGGAGCACCCCTGTCCCCACGGAACACTGGCGCCCTGCCCCATGGTGTACTGCCCCATGCGCACTGCCCCATGGTGTACTGCCCCATGCGCACTGCCCCATGGTGTACTGCCCCATGCGCCCTGCCCCATGGTGTACTGCCCCATGCGCACTGCC
>PVJS01030296.1:11209-24297 GCA_004027185.1 Glis glis | reverse complement strand
AGAGAGAGAGAGAGAGAGAGAGAGAGAGAGAGAGAGAGAGAGCTGAGGCTGGCCGTGAACCCCGATCCTCCGGTCTCTGCTTCCCAAAGTACTGGGATTACAAGCGTGCGAAACCACGCCCGGCCAAAAATAGCTTTATTAACTGTGGGAAAAGTAGAATAATCAATTGAATAAGATAGCCTTAATTCTTTAGTAATTATTACAAGGAAGCAATTAAAGATGATGCTATTATCCCTGAGAGAGAGAGAGAGAGAGAGAGAGAGAGAGAGAAAGAGAAATACCACTCAACCTCACTGGGAATATAGCTAAAAATGAAGCTCCTCCATTTGAGAGAGTACATTATAGACATGGCAAAGTCCTGACTCCTACCTTTCAAAAATTCTCCATTGGATGTACAGAATGAAGTTTTTAAAGAATAGGAAGATAAGTATAACAATTGTCTGGGAACTCTTACAATTCTTATTTGAAAGATTAGAATTATCGAAAGGCTACTTATAAAAAGAATGTGTGACTGAGTTAAAACTTTCCAAACCTGGTACTATAAAGTTTCCAAAGATTGGGATCCGACTTCACCTTCATTCTGGTAATATAGTCTATTCCATGCATATAAAACCAGAATTGCAATAACTTCTAATCTGGAAATGTAATGAATTGTTCCTCTAAATTAACGTAGCATATAAGAAGCAGAATAATTTCATTACATGCAAAAAGACTTAATGTTTTTTTTTCTTTCAAATATCTTATGTTTCATTCAGGGAATATTGTATTTTAGTTACTTAAACAGAAGTTCCCCAACTGAGTAAGTTCATATATTATGTGAAAACAAGATACATTAACACTTTCCCTCTTTTATGTGCCACTTGTATAGTGAAATGAACCTTAAATTACAGAATATGTACCTAATTATTATTCTTAAACCAAGCTTAAGGAAACAATTTGAATACAGTGTGATGATTTTTTTCTTAATAAATGTCTAAATCTATGCTTGATGCAGTAGTCTTAAAATAACATAATTTTTTTGTTCTGGTAATCATTGTTGCTAAAACAAAATAGTTAAATGTTCAAGAATGACCATTAGTGTTTGTCATTGATTCTAAGTTTATTTAACCTAGGAAAACTTAAGATCGAGTCATATGTTCATTTTCCTATTGGCTAAAGCCACCGTCATATTTTGAGAATGACAAACCTCATCTAAGTGATCCTTGTCTGGCATTTGCATTCTTAGAGAATAACCCCAAATAACCTAGAACCGCGCCATGCTCTTGTGTGGAATCTGACCTTCTTCCAGCAGTATTCATCTCAGGTGTCTCTCCATATCTGGCAGCTTACTACCAGAGCTGCCAGATTCCCAATGAACCAGTTACTACTTTATTGTTTTGCCTTATAGCTCTGTAATAGGACTTCTGTCTTGTGGATCATATAGTTCACCTCTGTCATTCTTTCAGTTTTACCATGCCCTTTACAGAAAGTCTGACTTGAATGCCCAAGAACTGAGATGTGAAGCTATTTTGTGCTACTTGTCTCTGCCTCATGTTTTTCCTTATCAGTCTATCTGAGGGCTTTCCTCCTCTCCCAGACATTATTTCAGAGGTTACTCTATAATAAACTGCTTCAGTCCTCCTTCAAGTATCTAGCAGGGTACGGTGGCACATGCCTGTCATTCCAGTACTTGGGAGACTGAGTCAGGAGGATTACAGGTTTGAGGCCAGCCTCAGCAACTTAACGAAGCTCTTGGCAACCTAGTGACATCATGTTTCAAAACAGAAAATTAAAAGAGGGCTGGAGGTATAGCTCAGAGGTAGAATGCCCCTGGGTCAATCCCCAGTGCCCAATGGAAAAGATCAAACAGAATTTGCCCATCAGCCTGCTTTGGGTTTGGATTAGCTATAGAGAAATAGCTATTCCATGACCATGTTGGCTTCCTGGGGTGGCCCAAATTCATTGACTCCTGGCTGGGAAGGGCTATATGGTTATAAAACCTGCACTACTTCTGGACAACTTTGAACGACTAGCCCAGCCTCACAGCTCCATGCTAAGTCCTTTGCAGCCTTCGCTGGCACAGCATCAAACACTGCTTTCTCTGACCCATCCTGTGTCCTTCTCTTCCTGTTCACAGTTGTGCATGCAAAGAGCACTCCCTAGCAAACATTCCAAACCCTAAATTCTCAGAATTTACTTCCAGGGGAAGTCAATCCAAGACACATGCTAAGATTAGAACGACAGTAATTTTTGCTTCTCTGCTATGTTGGTGTAATCATGGTATCTAGAGAACAGGTCGTAAATATAGCGGATCTCCTTCCATCTGCCCCAGTACAATCTGCAGGCTCTTATATTAATGAAAGTGCTAGGGCATGTACACAAACTAAGCCCTACAGTAGGTGTGGGATAAATTAACCAGGAAAAATACTCTCGTTACATTCCATAAAGGCGCAGACTAGATGAAATTTTAACTCTTTATAATGTTTAGCAATACAATATACATGAGTAATAAATTAAAACTCTTTCTCAGTAGAATTCCCTTACATGACGATATTGTGCAAATAATTTTCCTTTCATATAATAAATCCTTAACCATAAAAATCTTTTTCGAATATGATTAGTCATTTCACTGAATTAAAAACTGAGAAATATGGTGGATAGCCTTGGAAATAAGATGCAAAGCAAGGTTAAAGTAGAAACTGAGCCTTATGTAGGACAATTTTAAGAGACAGAAATAAAGGTAGACATCAGTGTCTACTAGTGATCAGTTTTTGAGATGTTTTATAGACACATTGCTTGTTTTATGCAATGGATAAAAATAAGTAAGGTAAAGCTAATGCATCCCTCTGAACTTTACTATCATCATTTGGAAAAGAGCTATAATAGTGCTTACATCATCGGGCTATTTGAGAATTATATATATGTCATATATATATTATATGACATATTATATATCATATAATATATATGTCATATATATAATATAATATACCATATAATATATATGGGTCAATATTATATATTATTATATTAGATATATGGATTAGATATATTAGATATATGGGTCAATATTATATATTAGATATTATATATCATATAATATATATGTCATATATATATCTATTATATGGCATATAATATATATATGACATATATACACATATATAATTCTTGGCTGAATCATAGCCTAGGTTGAATTATTAGGTATTGCTATGCTTTTTAAAAATTTTAATTCCTGTTAAGGATTATATAGTCTTCTCACAGATGATTTCTCAGAGCGTTGATGTGAGGTTGCCAGGGAGCCAGACCCATGTGTAGCAAACATTCATGCATGGCACAGGAGTCCCAGGGCTCGCTCTCCTGCTTTTTCTACTTCTGACACAATTCCTTTTATGCTTGAATCTATTTTAAATCAGTTAAGATGGAATCCCCTTTGGGGATGATAGTGAGTAGTTCGGGTACTTTGAATTCTTAATATATTTTCTCATTAGGCAAACCTCAAAAAATGTTCCCTTATTAGGACTAGATCCCAGTAGACAATCTATAAATAGAGTATAATATTCCCCACATCACCTTCTACAAAGGAGGCTTTTAGGTTTCAACTGAGATCTGCCTGGGTTCCATGAGTTAAGTGGTTTGAAACCATCAGTAGGTTTCAGAGATTCTGTTGTTCCAAACCTAGAGGCTATGAATAAATAAACAAGCAAGGTGTGGAGTTGTTGTAACTATGAACAGTTTTAAATTTCTCATTTGCATTAGCAATGTTTGCTATGACATGCTTCAGATACAGGCATCAAGTTTATTTTACCTTGTTTTCCCTATTGTGCATTAATATCTTTAGTTAGAAAAACTAGCCCCTAGTAAGACCTAATAACTGTTTCTTCTCCTGCACACAAACTTATCGTACAGTATGAGGGTAGGTGTGGAGTGGTAAATCTGGAACATTACTATCTGCTGTTCAGGCTGTCTACAGGCACTGTATCTGAATGAACACTCTAATAAAGAATGATTCCTGACCTTCTTGATGTAGGAATTATAAAACCAGCAAGGTTCAATGATAAAGGTAGCCACAAATCACTATCTCAAGTGCTTTTTATTTTTTTCTTGTATATCATGGTTCTGCTCATCCTATGTCAAACGTTGACACCCACTTCTTTCCCCTGAGCCGACCTCGTGATTCTTTGATCAACAGGACCACGGCAGTGATGGTATGAGACGAGCAGGCAAGGCCAGAAAAGGGCACAGCTGCTTCTGTCTGCATCTCTAAGGACTCTTGCTTTAGGAAGAGTGAGCTGCTAGGTGACAGGTCTGATTTCTCTGAAGCCAAGTTGCTGGCTATGTCATTTACAGCACCCAGCAACCATTACTGGCTTCTTTTCATGGGAGTGAGCTATGTTGTGTTCCCAGTTCTCTTTAAACCTTCACGTGACCAGAGCTTCTACTGAGCCCTTTTCTGTCCCACCAAATCATGAACAATATAAAATAATCATCTGACCACTAAAGCTGTGAGGTAGTTTGTTAGCAATGTAAACCAGAGCAACGTCACTGTCAGAGAGCCTCTTAAGCAGTAAATTACGTAGTTTGATTTTTCTTAAAAATTTCCTGTGGTATATAGACACACAAGGGAATTTTGCTCAGCCATAAAGAACAAAATTATGTCATTGGCAGGAAAATGGATAGAACTAGAGAATATTATGCTAAGTGAGATCAGCCAGTTCCAGAGAGTGAAGGGCCATGTGTTTTCACTCGTGGAAGCTAGACAGAAATTGAGAAACGTAAGGACCTCAGCTAAATGAAGGGAGATACTAGTGGAATAGTGGAATGAGATTTGTGGAAGGAGGTGGGAGATCAACGGGGAGATTTAATGGAGAAAACAGTTCAAATAATGCTATTTTCATATATGAAGTCATCAATACCAATTTTAATCTTATATATTGGGAAGAGGAGTGGGGAGGAGAGGGAGTGTGGTGGGACCCAGAGGGAAGCACATGTCTTGTGTGCATATTTATTCCTATCACTCTGAACATCATTATGATGTATAATCACAATGCATCAATTAAAAAAAATTCTTAAGTATAATATTGCCACCACCACCTAAAGTCAGATGTTTTAATTCAGGAAAATTTATCGATCAATTAACTTTTTGCTGTCAGTTCATTGCTAGTCCTAAAGTTAACCTGCAGGCTAGACATCTCTGTTCCTGAGTCTATGAAGGGCCGTGGTCCCTGAGCCAGTACTGGCACTGTAGGCTGTGCTCACAACCTTGCTGGGTTGAAGGCTTTAGAATGGGTTATGAGTAGTATTGAAGGGAGGCCTGGCCTTACTCGAAAAATCATCGAGAAACTGGCTAAAAGGCGCTCTGTGACCTCAAATGTATTTACTGTTTTAAACTTTGTGGGATAGAGCAGGTGAAGGAAAGCAGGAATCCGGATTAGGCTCAACCTCTGCTATGCAATCTCTGTCCCATCTAATTACTGACATATTACCGAAGTGACACTTGTCAAGTGATCATTTCAACCTTGCTCCCTCAGGCACTCTAGCAACCTAAAAAAAAAATCACCTGTCATACTTTTCAATGCCTTATTCTGCAGAGTCTCACTGCCTAAATACATCGGAATTTCCAAATGGTTCATAATCCTGATCACTGTCTTCTGTGTTAAGGAAAATGGTTTATCACCTACGACTGTAATGTTTTTTTAGTTTTGCTTTAGAACTGTGAAAATCATGGCAGTACAGAGATTCTGGCTCTTATCTTAATACCATTAATTAATAGTACTTAAATAAATTTTGTATAATAATTAGTTTAAAACTGTGTTTTTTTCCAGAAATATCACTTTAATGTAGGATCGAGTAATTCCTCTCAGTGAACTTGTACTTTTAAACAATTCAAACATAGAACAAGAACTTATAGATTTTCTTTTGAATAAATAAAAATCAAATACTTAAAATAGCTTGATAAATAGCATGGTGTAGCCCACAGTGGCTGCTTATCAGATCTTATCTTTAAATCATGTATCTTTGAAAAGAATATGTAAAATATGATTATTGCTGCAAATTTAGTTTGGGTCAAGAACTGACAAAAGTAAATATCCATCAATAAGAAAAATAACCATTATATAATCATGCTCCATATAATGTTTCAAAATGTTAAATGAACACATTAGAATTAATTAACTGAAATTATAAGAAACAAATTACAGCCAAACTTTGAAGATGTTCAAGATGTATTTTTGTTTGAGAAAAGTATAATACAGGAGAATACAGAAGATAATTCCCACTTCTGAAAGTCAAAAATTAATAATTACTTATAGATAAATTTGTATTTATGTATGTGTGTGTGTGCACACACATGCATTTTTAATTGATGCATGAATGGATGGTTGTAGTGTAATAAGAAATATATTTGCCTTTGTCCCTTGTTCCTGTCATAGAATTCCTAAAATCCTTGTTTATCATGTAAACTCTTGTTTATCATTTAAACCCTCATTTATCATTTTCCCAAGTGATAAGAGGGGTTTTAAATACTCATAACAAGCCTCTTTGACCATGCCTGAGTGTTTGCCACAAAGGCGACTTGTCACTAAGCTAACTTAGATAACTTGGGGCTGAGGCTGGTCACCTGGAAGATGGATTAGAGAGTTGGGGCTTCTAGCTCCACCCATTTACCTCTGTGAAGGAGGGACGTGTTGGGAGATTAAACTCTATAAAAGCTCCCAATGTGATGAACTTCCAAGTTGCTGAACATGTGGAGATACTGGGATAGTAGCTGGTCCAGGATGGTCCCAGAAACTCTGTCCCCTGTCTTTATATCTTGCCCTATATATCTCTTCCATCTTGTTCTTCTTGTGTTATAAACTATGTAATAAACCAGCAAGCCGAAGTAAAGTGTTTCCCTGAAACCTGTGAGCCATGTTATCAAATTATTGAACCCAAGGAGGGGCTCATGGGAACCCTCAATTTATAGCTGTTTGGTCACAGGTGCAGGAGAACCCAGATCTGTGATTACCATAAGAATTGGGGACAACTTGAGGGATCAAGCCTTTAACCTGTGGGATCTGACTCTAACTCCAGGTAAACAGTGTCAGAATGGAGCTGAATTAAAGTGCACCAGGTGAGTGTCTGTTAGAGAGTTGCTTATTGTGTGGAGAAACAAAACCCTCAGATCCGGTCACAAAAGTGTTCTTTGTTGATAGTGAGAGTAGGATAGAGAAAAATGGTGTTTTTTAGTTTTCCCTTTCTAGAATGGCAAAATGTGTTGATAGTAGAAGAAGTGGATAATTCTCAGAACAGGAAATTCCAACTGAAATTATATTTCCTCATTGTATTTGAGCTATGTAGAGAATAGATATTATGATTTATGTAACCATAAAATAATAATGTTATCTTATTAGGTACAATGTTGGGACACTGCTTATAGAGGAAATAGAGTACCAGGGACCAGATTTGCCTTTCTTCCAGAAATAACTTATCTCCCCATAAAGAGAAAATATTATGAAATGATGGTTTTCAACCCACTAAGCATCAGATAATTAAAAATAATAGGTGGGGAAAAATACAAGGTGAGATCAGTGATCATCCCAGATTCCTGCTTTGGGAGAATTTCTAGGCTGCAGCACAGAAAGGAGTAGCCAGGAAGAGCCTGATGGACTCTGAACTGAGAAGTTGAAGCTTAGAGTATAGGGAGGACAAAATATTTAGTGTTCCCAGGAGAGCACACTGGAGAGTAGAGGGCCTCTTGGACAGGCTGAGACTGGAAGATGGACCCCTTGGATATGCCAGAGTATTTATCAGCTAATGCTTGTGATGAAAACATGCAAGCCTGAGGAAATAACTGTGCAAAAGGATTGAAAATGAGAGAAACCAGTGCTCACATATGATCAATAGCATCAACTGTTACCAAAAGAAGGACTGATAAAATCTGTGATGACCTGAATCCTGTTTCCCAAAAATTCATATGTTGAAGCACATTAACCTTCAACGTGGTGGTGTTTGGAAGTGGGGCTTTTGGACAGTAGAGTGGAATGAGGTCCTAAGGGTGAAGTTTTGGTCTGATGAGATTCGTATTTCTTAAGAAGAAACTTCAGAGAGCTTGCTATCTCTCTTCTTTGGAGACACTCTGAGAAGGTGCCCACCTGGAAGGCAGGAGGAGAGCTCTCACCACAGTCTAACTATATTACTGCCCTGAACTTCCAATCTTCAAAACTGTGAGAAATTGCATACAAGTTGCTTAATCCAAGAAGTCTATGGGATTTTGTTATGGGAGCCAGAGGAGACTGAGGTACCTTCTAATGACTGAAGTATTAGGACACACAGAAATTTCTTTCCTCAAGACCCCACCAAGTGCTGTGTGCATGTATGTCACTATCCCTATGAACTACATTATGATGTGAGATTGTAATGCACCAATAAAAGTATAAAAAAGTCAGAAATAATTAGCCCTGGAGTGAGTAATGGTATTTTGCCACCTAAAAATCTTAAATACAGAATGCAAAAGGACCAAGCAATTTCTAAGCAACTTAATTACACACTGGAAGAAAGTTCAAGACCAACTATAGAAATACAAAAATATACAGTAGACCACATTGTAAAATTCACAATGTCTGGAACTATAATAATGATTATCAAGGTTGCACAAAAGCAGGGATATGCTAAGTATTAAAAATAAAGATAAGATAATCAAAACCAACTCTGGTATTTATTAAGATATATAATCTAGGACATTAAAATATCTCATAAATTTTAAAGGATGTGAATAATACAAAATGATTTAATACACAATAATATTAAAGCTCAGTAATAGAAAGATCACTGGAAAAGAAAAATATTTGCAAAATAATGTACTTATAAATAATCTATAGAAAGAAGAAGAAATTGTGGGATATCAAAAAAACAGTGTGTATAAGGAAACTTCTGGTCCTAGATATGCATATTAAAAATAGAGGAGAGACCTCAAGTCAAGAAATAAGAAAAGGATGAGCCAATTAACCACAAAGTAGTCAGAAGAAAAGGACTACTAGATCAGAGACAAACTCAATTCAAAAGAAAAGAGAAAGTTGTGAACACCAATAAAACAAAAAGCTGGTTCTTTAAGAAAAATAGTATTGACAAACCTCTAGCAATACTTTTGAGAAAACAAAAAGGCACAAGTGACTAATGACCTCACTAGATTATATAGATAATAAAAATATTATAAATACATTTATGAATAACTTTATGTCAACAAATTGAAGAAAAAGGAAAAAAAAATTAAAAGTTTCTTGAAAGACACGCTACCAAATTTCACTCCGAAAAAATAAAAGGTAACCAGGATAGCATAATACATATGAAAGAAACTGGATTTTTATTTTAATGTTGGCTAGGCTATGATGCCCCATTATTAGGCTGTTTTAGTCACCTTCTCACTGCTGTAACCAAAACACCCAACCATCACAACTTAGAGGAAGGAAATTTATTTGCTGACAGCTCTGGAGATTTTGGGGGTTCAGTCCATGTTAGTCTAGGTGAAGTCTGTAGAGCTGAGGGCATGGTGCTGAGAGAGAGAGAGAGAGAGAGAGAGAGAGAGAGAGAGAGAGAAAGAAACAAAGAGAGAGAGAGAGAGAGAGAGAGACCAAGGGCTCTACTCTCAATTCAGGAAGCCAGAAGCAAGAGAGAAAGAGCAAGGGGAGGAGGAGATATGCATAATCCCCAAGGCCACATGCCATATACTATCAGAAGATATATTAAATAAATCATAATATGGGCTTCTTCCAATCAGTTGAAGGCCTTAAAAGCAAAAACGGAGGCTTCTCAAAGCAGGAATTCTGCCTCAAGACTGCGGCATCAACTCTTACCTGATTTCCCAGTCAGTCGACCTCTCCTACAGATACCAGACTTGACAGTTCCCACATTTTGGTGACAATTTCTTAAAATAAATCTCTCTGTGTTTCTGTTTCTGTGGAGAACTCTGGCTAGTACACTGTTTCTTCTTTTTCGAGCTCTGCATCTCAAATAAATTAGATTCGTACTTCTTCTTTGACAGCCTAAATATAATAGCACTTAATATAATCGCTGGCATAGATTAGAGAGGTAAAAAAGAAGATGTTCTTACCACCAGATCACATGTGCGGTATAGTGGATACTGGGAATGGATCTGTGTTTTCTCTGTTTAGATGTCCTGGCCAGGGGAACTTTGACTCAGACTAGAAAAACATAGTTGGAGAAAAGTCTGGTATTGGTAGTTAGTCTGAACTAGAATTATTCCATCAGAAGTGGCAAAATAATGCTGTCATCACAAATAACTACAAATATTGATTTAAATTTTTTGTTTGTCTTAGTTTGTTTTTTGGTACTGGGGATTGAATTGAATCCTGGGGCATTCTATCTCCAAGCTACACCCCCAGCTCTTTTTTTTTTTCAATACCAGGGATTGAACCCAGGGGCATTCTACCTCTGAGCTACACCCCCGGCCCTATTTTTTATCCTTTATTTTGAAACTGGGTCTCATGAAGTTGCGGAGGGCCTCACTAAGTAGCTGAGGCTGGCCACGAACCCGGATCCTCCAGTCTCCGCCTCCCAAGTACTGGGATTACAAGCATGCGCCACCACACCTGGCCCCCTTTTTTTAATTTCACTTTGTTTTATTTTGAAACAGCTCTTGCTAAGCTGCTGAGGCTGATCTTGAACCTGTGATTCTCCTGTCTTAGCCTCCCAAGTACTGGAATTACAGGCATGTGCCACCATGCCTGGCTAAAAAAAAAAAAAAAAAAAAGTTTTATGTCCATGTCACATAAATTTGGGGGGTTGAAGGTCCTCTATGTGATGTGTCAACAGTGACCCCCCATATTAAAATACTCCTTAAGCACTGCTAGCACAAATGACAGTCACTGAGAACTTGTCCACTGGCAGTTACACATTTCAGCTTGGAAGAGGGAGGACATTCCAGCATCCGTGTTGTTGCTCAGCACAAGTTGTATTGTCCTACTTAACCAAGGGAAGGTTGTTTAGTCTTCTCATGTCTCGAGAAATAGGATAGGACTGAACATTAATAACTAGGGATAGCAGTAATATCTCCCACAAAGTAGTCAAAACCAAAGAATTTCCTTTGGATTTTTTTCATAGTTTCCAGAGACAGGCAGAGAAAGAGAGAGAGAACTTCTACATATTATTTTTTCTATATCTCATGTCCCCAGAAAATTAAACCATCGCAAGATTCAGTTAAGTATATTATGTCCAGAACTTCCTGGTTCAGGATTTTGATTTTTTGGTATTTCAGACTTTAGGGATTTGATCTACTGTAATTTCAACAACCAGATTAATGGCATTCTCAAGATTGTGTCTTTAAGGATTTTGATCAGTATCAGATATTACTAAAATAACTGCTTTATCAGCTGACCTTTCTTACTTAAACTTGTTTTGGTTTAAATGTAAAGGAGTTTCACTTATAAATTAGGAATCTCATTTTCTGCTAATAAAAATCAAATGATATATCTCACCATTGTTTGTCTCTAAAAAGCAAACCAACGGAGAACCCTCAGTGGTGCAAGGGAAGGGGTACAAGGGAAGAGGAAGGGTAAGAAAGAAGGGAATTTATGGAATTACTGTCATAAACAATGTGTATATATGAGATATATATGTATATAATTCTCAGTGCTACATGTGGGGGGGAGGCAGGGGGGGAGGGACACCAAGAGCTGTGTGCATGTATGTTAACACCAAACTGATACTCATTGTGATGTGAGAATACAATGCACCAATAAAAACATAAAAATAAATAAATAAAACAAAATAAAAAACAAAACAAAAACCATAGTAGAAGCTGGGCTTGGTGGCGCATTTTGTAATCCCAGTACTTTGGGAGGCGGAGACCGGAGGATCTGGGTTCGCGGCCAGCCTCAGCTCTCTCTCTCTCCCTGTCTCTCTCTCTCTCTCTCTACTTAGTGAGGCCCTCCGCAACTTCGTGAGACCTGGTTTCAAAAATAGAGTATAAAAAATAGGGCGGAGGGGGGAGCGCGGAGGTAGAACTCCCCTGGGTTCAATCCCCGGTACTGCAAAAAAAAAAAAAAACATAGTAGATTAATTCATTCATTGCACTTACAGAATTCATATTTTTCTTAATAATAATACAGGAAATAATCATTTTGCTAAGTGGTTATACTACATTTGTGTAGAAAAGACGACTGCATTTGTGTGGAAACTACTATTTTTTTTTTTTTCTGGATGAACTCCAACTCAAGTGAATTTCCAACTGCTAGGATAATGATTTTCTGACATCTTGCTCAATAGGAATGCAGCCTCTACTAATAAACAAATATCACCTACATATAAGAAAAGCACCCTGTTAAATGGAAAATGCAATAAGCTTGGTTCACAACAGTTCTATGCACATATTTGTTCTATGTTTAAAAGCGTATGTTACCTAATTATTCCCATCTAATTGTTGTAATTGAAAATTTTCACTTGAAGTTGAATATACTTCACATAATAAATCTTTGCTCCTGTGACAAGCCATTGCATAAGGCTGGTGAGTTAAGTCTGGGGAAAACTGGTGTGTGGGTCTGGTCCCATACAAATGATGTATGTGATCTTTGAGATATTTAACTTTATTTATACCTTAGCTTCCTTCTTTGCTTCTGTGATGATCTCATAAATACTATATATTAATAGAAGTTGGAAAAGGACAATGGAGTGTATTATGACCACTATTGATTTAAATTCTGGCATTGGATAAACTTTATCACTTTTTCAATAAAGTGTCTCCTGACTTTCTAAGAGCTAATAACCGTCTCTGTGTTTTATAAAATCATTTATCCTGTATTGTAACTAAGCCATTACCCACTTCTCTCCTCCACCAACACACACACATTCAAGGGTTGGGTTATGGGCCTAGACCATTCTCTGGAAAAGTAGAAGAAGGCAAGAGGAAAAGGGAGAGAAAAGATAGCTTTTCCTAGGATGTTTACCCATCAGCAGCTTCCGAATTCATTTTTTTTTTTTTTTTTGCAGTACCGGGGATTGAACCCAGGGGCGTTCTACCTCCGCGCTACACCCCCGGCCCTATTTTTTATACTCTATTTTTGAACCCAGGTCTCACGAAGTTGTGGAGGGCCTCACTAAGTAGAGAGAGAGAGAGA
>PVJS01030296.1:0-11109 GCA_004027185.1 Glis glis | reverse complement strand
GAACCCGGATCCTCTGGTCTCCGCCTTCCAAAGTACTGGGATTACAACTGTGCGCCACCACGCCTGGCTCCGAATTCATTTTTAAAAATGAATAAAGCATTAAAAAACTGCACAATGAATTCTGGTGTCCACACAAATTATCACTGACTACATCAAAGATTTTAGACACTGATTGTGGATTAGCTTGTGTTCTCTTTTCCAGAGACACACACATATGTGTTGCTTACATCCATGATTGGTTCTATTCTATATTCAAGGTTTTCCTAAGGCTGCAGTATTTTCTTGTTTTTGGTACCTTCCATAAAATTTTTTCTTTAGAAATATCACATTTGTTAAGAATGTGCAAGTAACACATCACCAAATATCCTAAAAATATTCTCACAAAGCAAGAAGAAATATTTATTTCCATATGTAGATCTAACTAATTATTTTATTTATATTTAGCTAATATTTATATTGCTCCTAATATATTCAACTTAATATGAATAGGGTTGCTGCCATGGATTTATGTATTGGTAACCACATGGCTTCTTGCAGATGCCTTTCTCAAAGCACAGACAAATATAAAATAAAGAGAGCCGGGCGTGGTGGTGCACGCTTGTAATCCCAGTACTTTGGGAGGCGGAGACCGGAGGATCCGGGTTCGTGGCCAGCCTCGGCTCTCACTCTCTCTCTCCCTGTCTCTCTCTCTCCCTGTCTCTCTCTCTCTCTCTCTCTCTCTTTCTCTCTCTCTCTCTCTCCTTAGTGAGGCCCTCCGCAATTTTCGTGAGACCCAGTCTCAAAATAAAGCATAAAAAAAAAATAGGGCCGGGGGCGTAGCGCAGAGGTAGACACCCCTGCGTTCAATCCCCGGTACCGCAAAAAAAATATAAATAAATAAATAAATAAAATAAAATAAAATAAAATAAAGATGCATTTTTCCAAAACTTGAAACTCATAAAAATGCATTTGGTATCCGATCCACTCTTCTGTGTGTGTTGATGCTGGGGTTGAAATTAACACACAATTTTTTGTGTAGATCACAGAGTTAAGATCAGTTTTAGTTCTCTCTACTCCATCAGTTGTCAAAGAGTATGCATGTGGGAAGAGTATGTATGTGGGAAGTAGTGGGAAGACCATTTGAGATCCATTTCAATAGACTTGTGCCAAATGTTCTCTTTCTCAGGGTAATACACTTCATTTTCCATATGGTGGGGAGTCAGGTGGCTACTGGGATTGTTTCAGTATTTCTGTGTGTGTGTGTGTGTTATTGGGGATTGAACCCAAGGCCATTCTACTTCCAAGCTACATCCCAGCCCTTTTTATTATTTTGTTGTTGTTGTTGTTGTTGTTTTAAAACAGGATCTCACTGGGTTGTTGAAAGTCTTGCTAAATCGCAGAGGCTGTTCTGGAACCTGTGATCCTCCTGTCTCAGCCTCCAAAGAACTGGGATTATAAGTGTGCACCACCATACCAGCTGTATCTACTTCCTCTTAATGCCCCTTGCACAACAAATATAAGTATGCCGCTACTCATTTTGTTAATATATTTTGTCTCACATAAAATTTCATTAAATTGCAAATGCTTTGGGGGATGGATAAGTGCAGGAACCGGAGTTACTTTCTAAATTAAGCAGAAATCTGTAGTGTGAAACTTTCTAGATGGAGAATAGATACACGAGTATTGGCCTTGATCCCAAAAGGGATAAAGACATTATTTGCATATTTTCATCCCTCAAATATATGAATTCTTCAAAATGGAGAAGCACAGTGAAATTCCAAGGTTGGCATTTAAGCCAATCTTAGACTATTAGAACTAGCAGAGGTTTAGCGGTCATTTGTTCCACAGCTTAATCTGTTTGACAGTGTGGTATTGTCTGCCTTCTAATTCACAAGCAGAGACTTTATCTTTTAAAGCTTTCCAGAAAATTGATATTGATACTAATTCTTAAAAATAGTTGAACCATTTAACAACTGTCTAAGAGCAACACATTTTATTTAATAGCAAAAAGTGTTAGGAAATAGGCGGCTTGGGTTTGAATTCTGGGTCTATCATTTACTAATCATAGGAAATAAGCCAGACAATTTGAAACTTAGTCCCAGAATCCTAATTTGTGTATGATATAATGCACCCTCATATAATTCGGAAGAGACATAAAAATATTCACACTAGCGTTTGTAAGAAGTAAAACACTGTATTATGTTAGTGACTATCTCTCGACCTGCTAAAGGACTGAGCGTAGTTAGAAAACACTCACTTGTATTAATCGTCTTTAGGCTTTATGCATTCAAACCACTTACTATGTTTATCTTCAATGTTAAATTATTAATTTTTATTTGGAAGTGAAAGCATTTGTTGATGTAATATCACTAATGTTATGCAAATTAAAATGAATAGCTTCCTTTCTTCTTCTAATTTATTAGGAAAAAAGTAAAATAATGACATGCTTTTAAAATACCATATGTAAAATTCGAATCAATAAGTGTTTATGCTCTATCATCTGCAATGCAGATGTGGGAAATAGCTGATAAAAATATGGTCCTGTCACTAAAGAGTCTTGCAAATAACTTTTAATTTACAGGTTTCTAATTTAAAGAGAAATTACTAGGACTTTTGGCATGACAGATTAAAGAGCTCCACAGATACACTCCAAAGAAAAAACAGTGAAAATGAGATAATTTGAAGTCTCTGGAAATGTTCCTAAGAGCAAATTATGACACACATTTTCAAGAAAACACACAAAATTCAGTAAGAACCATGGAGGATGTGCTATTTGAAAAAGAGCTATCCCTTCCATTCTCCCTCTCAGCTGAGTGTGAAGGGAACTTCGTTCCATACCGATGCAGCCAAGTCCATGGCTCCCACTTCCTGTGGCTCTCAATCTAGGGCTACATTCCTGAGACAGACAGGAAAAGCATCAGCATTTCTCCTTTTGTCCCTCGCCATATACTGCTTAGAGGAAGCTGTAGGCTACTACAGTCAATAGGCGGGATCTCTCATCCTCTACCAATTACCACTGAAAAATGGAAGATTGACATTGAACTATACCAATGAGAGTACTGGGCCCTTCACCTGGCCTGTGAAGCAACATATCCCTGGTATGACTGGCAGTACGGGAAGAACTGAGGTTACTGCCAACTCTACCCACCTTGCACTCAGCCCTAGAAACAGAGCTGCCACTCACAAGGGTGCACATCATTACACACTGTCCCTAGCTCCAGAGCCATGGTCCAGAGATTTTGGCTGAGGAAAGAGACAGGTCATAAAGCAGAAAGCTCCTAATCTTTTCTCAAAGGAAATACCTTTATTTGCAACGGAGTGTAGAGAAGTTCAAGCACCAGAATTGGATCAACAACAGTGGAGGTTTTAGACAAAGATAACTGGTAACTTCATTGGTGATATAGGCTACACTGTAGATTGGTTACTTTGCAGAAGACAATCAGGAGAATAGACAGCTGGGATGAGACCCATTGAGGTTGACAGCAAAGTTTAAACATGGATTTTAGGAAGTATTCCTTCAAAGGAGCATAAACTTAGTTTTGGATTTGTTTGTAGAGCAATTTGTGCCCCACAGTATTTGTGAATGCAACAGAGCAATTACCCGGCAATTTTTTTGTGTTTAACAACTATTTGTTGTCTAGAAAAGGGACAAAATAAGCCCTTCCCAAACCTGTCCTACCAGAGTGATCTTGGGCATATCAAAGGCTGCAATACCCACAGAACATTGAAGGCTTAAAATTACAGACCTCACTAAAATAATTCATCCAGTCACTACAAAATAAGTGAGCAATTAGCAAAAACAAACCCCCAAAAGGAGTAGTTCCAAGAGTTTCAATAATAGATTATTTAAAAAGTCCAGCAAAAAGTTTGAGATGTTAAAAAAATTATGGAAGAATGACTTATACACCAGGAAAAAAAGTAGACAGCATACCTGCCTATAACAGCAGTCAATTATTAGAGTTAACACACAGGGACTTCAATGTAGCCACTAAAAATATATTCAAATAGATAAAGGAAATGAGGAATAAAGAAATAAAAGCTATGAGGACAATGCCATGTGAAAATAAAATCATAAAGAGATAAGTTATAAAAATGGAACAAATGGGAATTCTGGATTTAAAAATGACAATGGCTAAAATAAGTTCACTAGAAAGCCGGGCGTGGTGGTGCACGCTTGTAATCCCAGTACTTTGGGAGGCAGAGACCGGAGGATCCGGGTTCGCAGCCAGCCTCAGCTCTCTCTCTGTCTCTCCCTGTCTCTCTCTCTCTCTCTCTCTCTTTACTTAGTGAGGCTTCTGCAACTTCATGAGATCCAGTTTCAAAATAAAGTATAAAAAATAGGGCCGGGGGTGTAGCGCGGAGGTAGAACGCCCCTGGGTTCAATCCCCGATCCACAAAAAAAAAAAAAAAAAAAAAAGTTCACTAGAGATATTTAACAATAGATGTTAATTGGCTGAAGGAAGTAGTGAATTTGAAGACAGATTGATAGAGATTAATGTGAAGAATAATGAGAAAAAAATGAATGAAAAAATAGTTTTGGAGACATACAAAGTAGCAATTAGGGCACCAACATATGCATAATGGTGTTTCGGAAGGAGACTAGAGAGTCGAAAAGAAAAAAATAAAAGAAATAATGGAAGAATCTTCCTAAATGTATTGAAAAAATTGTCACATACCAGAAGCTCAGTGAGTTCTAAGTATATGAAGCACAGAGATACTCAAAGACACCTCATAGTAAAAATGCTAAAAGCCAAAGGAAAGGGGAAATCTTGTCATCAACAAAGGAGAAAAAATTCTCATTGTAAAGAATCCTAATAATATCAACAGCCAATTTCCTCTCAGAGTGTATAGAGACCAAAGGATAGTGGAAAAACTTATCTGAAGCTATAGAATAAAAAAAATGAGACAAGCAGGAATCCAAGTCCAACATTGCTATTTTTCAAAAATTAAGCTAAAATAAAGACAGTCCCAGATAAATACAATCTGAGAATTTATGACTGGTGGACTCATCCATAAGAAATACTAAAGAAGTTTCCTTGGGTTGTTAGGAAGTGATTCTACACAGTAATTTGAATTTACATACAAAAACCTTTAGCTTTGGTGAAAGTCATTACGCAATTATACATTTTTCTTTCTTAAGGAAAAACTCACATTACCAAAACTGACTCAAGAAGAAATCCACCATCTAGCCGGGCGTGGTGGCGCACACTTGTAATTCCAGTACTTTGGGAGACGGAGACCGGAGGATCCGGGTTCGCGGCCAACCTCAGCGCGCATGCGTGTGCGCACGATCTCTCTCTCTCTCTCTCTCTCTCTCTCTCAATCTCTCTCTCTCCTTCTCTCTCTCTCTACCTAGAGAGGTCCTCCGCAACTTCGTGAGACCCGGTTTCAAAAATAAAGCATTAAAAAAAAAATAGGGCCGGGGGCGTAGCGCGGAGTTAGAAAGCCCCTGCATTCAATCCCCGGAACCGCAAAAAAAAAAAAAAAAAGAAGAAATCCACCATCTA
Organism: Glis glis; assembly: GCA_004027185.1. Lineage (NCBI taxonomy): Eukaryota > Metazoa > Chordata > Mammalia > Rodentia > Gliridae > Glis > Glis glis. Next base: position 5,623 of record PVJS01030296.1, on the reverse strand, counting down.
AATAGACAGAAAACAAGTAAAGTGATTTATCTGGTAATTTAAAAACTAATAAAAATCCCCAGATGAAGAAGGTTTCACTTTTAAATTCTACCAAATATTCAAGGAGTTAACATAAATATTCACAACAAACTCATCTAAATATAAAAGAGAAAGGAAACGTTCCAAGTCATTCCATGAGGCTAATAGTACATTGACACCCAAATTAGACATTACGTCAAACAAACTGAAAACTAATATATATCCCTTGGGAATATGGATACAAACATCCTCAGTTAAATACTGGCAATCATAATCCAGCAATATGTAAAGATAATCATATACCATGCTCAATGGTGAACGTTTGAATGTATCTGTGAATACACTAAAACCCCATATAATTCATACTTGAAAAAAACTGAATTGAACTGTATGATATAGAAATTATATAAATGAAGCTATTAGCAAAAGATTATACCATTTACTTTTTGTACATATTGATTTTAATTAAACATGTTGTAATTTCTGATCTGGTAAGGAAGAAGTTAAGTCTTATAGAAGTTACCATACAGAAATATTCTAAAGTCCCATAGTTAGCCCAGGATTAGAATAGAGATATACCAGTTAATTCCACAATCATGATGGTTTCTGCTTGGTTGTATTTCTATAAACCTATAATTTTCTACAGAAGGAAAGGATATATATCTTACTTTTTTGCACTCATGGTTAAGTATTCATATGGAGGTAATTGTCGAATCCAAATCGACTCCCTTATTTAGGTTAGCCCAAAATTTTTAAAAGATAATCTACAGGGAAGGGGTTTAAAGATACCAAGGGACCTAATAAACAGGTTTCCTATTGTTTTATATTCTGTATTCAAAATAACAAGTAGATATTGCCGATTTATTTAGTTTACTCTTCACTGGTACTCACAAAGTCAATTATTCATGAGAAAATTTCAAAAGTACAAGTTTAAACATCCTATTGAGTTTGTTTATCTTATTGAAACCAGGTAAATGATAAGGGAGGTATTTCTATCCATGATTTCCATGATAACCATTCCATCATTAAAAACATCATTGTTTATTCTCCATTTTTGCCTTCACCATTAAACTAAATGTAGAAATGTTTTTAAAAATATCATCTCAATTAATTGTAGTCATTACATATATCATTACATATCATGCAGATTTTTTTTTTTACAAATGTCAGATTTATTTTTATGAGAACACTGCCACTTAATGTGGTCGTCTACTGAGAAAAACTTTATTTAGAGTTATTTTAAATTTCCACTAACCAATTTGTCATTACTTCAATACCTTACTAATAATTCTTAATATTAACATTCCCTTATTCAAACCACTTGTGCTTAGACCCTGATTAGTGCCCTCAGTGGTTTAAGTTACATTTATTTAATCCTCCTGCTCCATATGTTTGGAGGGCCAGCTGCAGCTCTGCCCTGCAGGATTCCATATGAGAACTCAGGTGAAGAGAGCCACCCCATCTCAACATTACTGCTACCATATACTGATTCTTTATGCTTCAGTCTAGACGCCCTTAGGTTAATTCTGCTTATTGTTTGTTGTTACTGTTGCCCCGCACAAGTCACCTATCTAAAATTAATGTCAGCAGAATTGGAAAGTATAATCTTTGCTCGATTATGATTCAAGTACAACCATATGGTCCACTCCAATACCGAAAATGGTCAGGGTGTTAGATACTAATAACTACTAAGGGGGGTAATAGAGCAGAATGTTGAATCGGATGTGTGTGAAGTGTGCAGTTTTGATTAAGACTGCTACAAAGCTCTTCACTGAGAAGCTCACGGTTTGAGTAAAGACTTGAGGAAGTAAAGCAAATGCTATGTGGCTCTCTGGAGGAGGGGCCCAATATACAAGGTAGAGGAAATAGCAAGGTCTGAGGCAGGGGTGCGCTCAGTGGAATTGGAGAGCCCCGTGTAGCTTCCCTGAGAGCCGGGGAGGGAGCCAGTCTGGCTGTAGCAAGAACTGAGGTCAGAGAAGCGAAGTGACTGGAGGAGTTCCTCCAGGGTCCGCAGAGCACAGTAAGAACAGGGTCTTCTACAAGGAGTGAAAGAGGAACCGCTGAAGGATTCTGAGCCAGAACATGCCGTGGTTCCATGGGTTTATGTAAAAGATTTTCATTTTTTTTTAAGGGGGGAAAATTAGATGGTAAGATGGGCTTAATCAAAAGCAAAGCAATCTATTTTGACATTTATATCTATCTATCATCTATTTTTTATTCATTTATTTATTATTTTATTTATTTATTTATTTATTTATTTATTTTTGGTGCTAGGGATTGAACCCGGGGCATTCTATCTCTGAGCTTCACCCCCAGCCCTATTTTATTTTTTATTTTTGAAACAGGGTCTCCCTAAGTTGCGGTGGGCCTCACTAAGTAGCTGAGGCTGGCCATGAACCTGTAATCCTTCTGTCTCAGCCTTCCAAGCACTGGGATTTCAAGCATGTGCCACCACACCCACCTTGAAGGCCCTTTATAATCAATCCAAAAGAGAGACTAGAGTTCCCTAAAAGGGGTATTCTCTCATTGAATACAATTTAGATGTTATATTACAAAAAAGAAATAATCCTTGTTCTGGAATAACTGGTTCCGTTTTCAGTTTCTTGTGGAGAAATCTTGGCTCATTTATAAATGTCATAGTTTTTACCTTTGCATTTGTTCTTGGGTTGTAAAACACTCTCCAGGAAATATTGACAGCTTACCACTCTCATATTGTGAAATCATACAGACGAATCAGAATGAGTTTTCAATTTCTATAGACTTCCAGCAATATAAGAAATTACCTGGAAAAACTCATCCTGGTTTTCTTTAATATTAAACTTTCCACTAACCTATGCCCTGAATTTCTGATATTAGATTTATCCTACCAAAGGTGACAGCTTTTATGACACAAAACTGTATCCCTTTGGGACCACATGTCACATATATGAATTTTATCTCTTTGGATTTCAATACTGGCATATTGGTAAGATTGCAAATATGAAAACTGTAAGAATATCCACTATGATTCTTGCCACAAGTGCAGAATTGAAGTAATGTTTGCATCACAATCATTATAAGTGTCCCTGCATTTGGTTGCATTTTTAAGTGATGAACAGTGAAAAAATGTGGCTAGAGCCAAAAGCTGAAGGGAAAGTATTTTCAGGTGGTTTAATTTCATGAGTCAGCCATGCTTTGGAAAAACTACACATGTGAAATGCATATTAATCTAGAATAAAAAAAATTTGACTTGGCATTAATAAACCATTTGAGGAAAAAGAAATAAAATTATTTCTGGGATAAATGTTTTCAGTTCCATTTAATATTCAGGGTACTTTGCCATTCATTATAGCACATGAGTTGTTTTCTTCCAGTGGTTTTCAAAGTTGATTCTGTTCCTAGAGTCTTGAGGAATCCAAGGGTCCCTCATCACAGAATTTTTTATTTTTATAAAACCTTATCTTAGCCAGGCACAGTGTTGCTTACTTGTAATACCAGCTATTCAGAGGCCGAGGCAGGAAGATTGCAAGTGTGAGGCCAACCTGGGAAATTTAGTGAGACCCTGTCTCAAAATAAAATTTTAAAAGTACTGGGGGTATTGCACACTGGTAGAGCACTTGCCTTGCATGAGCAAGATCTTGGGTTCAAATTCCAGTACTGAAAAAAAATAAGGGAAAAATAACTCTCATAGTTCTTCTCAGAAGATACCTGTGAGCTTTCTCTAGGAATCACTGATGTCGTGCAGCTATAATTGGTTACACTGTGTCTTTCTACTCAGACATAAGAGATCAGATTTGGAGTATATGAAAAAGACATGGTACTCATAAATGGTCCAACCATCTTAAAACAAGTTCCTGTATTTCCCTATCATCAATATTAAATAGTATATTGTTTACAAATTCATCATCTGAGTGTATATGTGCTTATCCATTATGTATTATAATATATCCCTTCTTATCACTTTCTAGTCCATCTTTTTTATGTAGTGAAGATAGCATTCGAAGTACTAGCTACTATCTAAAGTTCATTATAATCTCATTAAAAATAAAAAATTTGGCTCTTATATCTAACCAGATTTAATATTTTACTCTTCTAAATATGTTATTTTATTATTCTGACATTTTTTCTAATACCACTTGTGTTATTCTGACATATAATAATTTTATGTACTTATCTGTTTTACAAGAGTTTAAAAAGGCTGAGAATAGGAAAAACATGAAAAATATTCCTGTATTCTGGAGAATGTTGTCTTATATATAGCAGGTCATCAATATATATTTGATAAATGAAGTTATAAAAAAACAACCTCTTGGGGATATATCTCTATAATTATTTTTCTATGATCCCATTTTCACAGCTAAATTATGCTTCCACTTAGAATCTTGGCTCCTTAAATAGAACTATTAGTGATGTCCCTGTGCATTTGGATATTATCCTAACTTAGAAATACACAGATATGCCAGGATTTCTAGCCTAATAGATAAAAATATGAGTTCTGGCTTTTAATTAGTTGAATTTATTTTATCAGTCTGGGACATTGGTGAGTCTTTTTAACTTAAGACTCATTTCATACCTTTTAAATTATTTTAATTATTGCAAAGTATCCAGGTGCAATATGGCAGTCATTTACAAATAAATAAATAAAATTAAATAAAATACAAGATCATTATCATTATGTGTAATGCACTAATTACACAGAGCTCTATTCAGGCCAAATTTGATTACTGTGATTCTTTATTACTATTTCCCTAGATTTAAAAGCCAAGCGCTATTATAACCAATTTTTTTAAACTATGGGACTGACTTCTTTTATTTTACCTTTTTTCTCTGTTGCATGGGGAAAAAAAGCAAAATTGCACTGTGAATAAAACTACCTTTTTCTTCTATTTTGAGATAATTAGGAGGTCTGTTGGCTTGTTTTTTAATTTAAAATGAATAATTCAAAGTATCCATGTGAAAGTGAATGTCTGTATTCTGGCATCTGATACTTCTGGCCAAAAGGCAGTTTGTTTGTATGAAGTATTATTTTGTACATGTAGTTCTCTTAACTGTAAAGGAAAGAATGATGAAAACATTAAAGGTTTCAAAGGAGAAAATAATGTTAGAGTCTTAAAGATGGAGGTAACTACTTAAGACAGAGCATCAGAAGAGCCCAGAGGAAAAAAATGGTTTTGCATTAGGCTATTTTGGAAGGACAGGAGGCATTAGTAGTGGAACCTTAGCTAAGTCCTCAAGTGGATTTTGTGTGTGTGTGTGTGTGTGTGTGTGTGTGTGTGTTACTGGGCACTGAACCCAGGGGCATTCTACTTCAGAGCTACACCCCCAGCCCCATTTTCTTTTCTTTTCTTTTTATTATTCAATCCCTGGCGGTACCAGGGATTGAATTCAGGGACATTCTACCTCAGAGCTATACCCCCGCCCTATTTTTTATTCTTAATTTTGAAACAGGGTCTCACTAAGTTGTGGAGGCCTCACTAAGTAGCTGAGGCTGATTGGGAACCCGGATCCTCCTGTCTCAGCCTCCCAAGTACTGGGATTACAAGTGTGCGCCACCATGCCCGGCCTTATTTTATTTTTTTATTTTGAAACAGGGTCTCACTAAGTTGCCGAGGGCCTCACTAAGTAG
>PVJS01030295.1:0-24195 GCA_004027185.1 Glis glis | reverse complement strand
CGGGTCTCACGAAGTTGTGGAGGGCCTCACTAAGTAGAGAGAGAGAGACAGAGAGAGAAAGACAGAGAGAGAAAGACAGAGAGAGAGAGACAGAGAGACAGAGAGACAGAGAGACAGAGAGAGAGAGAGAGAGAGCTGAGGCTGGCTGCGAACCTGGATCCTCTGATCTCCGCCTCCCAAAGTACTGGGATTACAAGCGTGTGCTACCACACCTGGCCCTTACCTAGGATCTTACTATATAAATAATTTCTGAAAATTTCTTTGACATTTCTAAAGTAACGGATTTTAGATGTATTGTTATTTCATATTGCCTGTCAATGAAACATACTGCAGACATCAGGCTAATTCAGTTTCCTGTGAGTGTTTTGGGAAGTAATGGTTGTAGGAATACTCTTTAAGTACCTTTGAAAGAACAATGATACATGTAGAGGTAATTTCTTCCTGTTATTTTACAAAGTTACTTGAACTTGCCAGAGCAATCACTTGGTCTGTAGAAATAATTATAGATCAGAAAATGTATTGTTATATTTTAAACTTGGATGCACCACAAAAATAGTTTACATTATTTGAATTTTTTACAAATATATACAAAAATGCAATAAACATCAAATCATTGAAGCAAGAGCAAATGTTTGTGTTTATTCTATTTGTTTGGTGTATTTTAGGATTTGAAAGGCATCCTGTCAAAGAAGAGTGGCAGTCAGGAAGGAGAGCTGGATGTCAGGCTTCTATCTGAAGCTGAAGAATCATCAACAAAGCTCATCGCCTCAACCGTAAAATAAGAGGTTGGATTAAATGAGACTCAAAGACCCATATGCTTTAAAGATAGATGTAATCATTTTATGTATAGTTTTCCATGGCTTTTAAAATCATCTCGACTCTCCTTGCTGTTGCAGCTCTTGTTTTGAAACAGGAATTTTGTTTTTCTTTTTCAAATGAGGGGAAAGTACCTCTTGCCAGATTATGTCATGCTCACTGGATTAAACACTGGTGCTGAGGCCCTATAGTACAGCGTTAATACTGGAGTCTGTTTCAGGTCCTTCTGGGCAAGAGGCATTATGGTTGGTTTTGAATAGAATGCCGCTCATGCAGAAAGCTTGCTAGATCCCTTGTCCCTTTGAAGAACAGGCCCTTTATAGCTCTCCAATATTTTCATTTCCTCCAAATACATTCAATGAGATTTTCATTTCATATCTCGATTGACTTGTATATTTAAGGAATGCACCTTGTGAAGATAATTTCACAAAAATAGGCCTTGTTGAAGCTTTTATTCTTTTAATATTCTTTTGATTTCATTAAATTTCCTACCATATTTGCACCTCATAAATAATATCTGGCATGTTGTAGGGGTATAAGAATTTTTTTTTAGTTGAATCAGTCTCAGTCAGATTACCAAGAAATAAGATGTCTAAAGTAAGTGGAACTAAATAATTTTTTTAAAAAAACTTGAAAGTTTTTCATCACTATATGAATAATAAAGTTCCTTCTAATATAAAATCCTTATTTTTCTGTGTTCTTAATGATTGCATTGAATAGAATTAAGTACTTATTCCTCTCTCCTATCCACACCTAAGAATGGGGCAGCATCACGATGTTCAACCAAGTATTGCCTTGTGCAGAGTAAGGTTCCCTAAATCATATTCTCTATCAAATGTTCTCAGATAATTCTACATTTTATATTTTTCTAGCCTTTTTCTTTTTCATGTATGAACTTTTGAATCTGAGATAACTATGATAGCGAACTAGCTAAATGCAATAAAGTGTTAAGAAAGTTGGTTTTTTGACCATATAAACTCATAATTCACGCTACACAAAATCTCTTTATTTGGTTCAGAGGTCTTTTTTATTTTTATTTTTGTTTGTTCCTGATTCAGTTCTTTGTAGTTTATATCATATATTATCTGCGAATAGTGACATATTGCTATATTGTTTTAAACAATAGTTATTAAGGCAAGTAATGCAAGTCTAGGTAATGTGCTATTGTACATACATTAAATTAGCATTGCTTGTGTTCCATAGATTTTCAAAGTGTGACATATTTCAAATATACAGAGAAGTGGAGAGGATGACAATATAAAGCATTTTTTCACCATCCAGCTCTATCAAATTTATAATTTTTGCATAATCTTCATAGTATTTTAAAGAAAAACTTCAGAGGTATAATGGATTTGACTACTTCTAGAATCATTTTGAAGAGATATGTTACTTATTGGGATTGACTCATATTCTTTACCCTGATTTATTTTGTTTAAACTGGGATATTTATTCATCTGTCCAGGTAAGCATGAAACATTTATTAATTTTCTACTAGGTAGTATGTACCTACTATGTAGGTAACTATGTAAAACATATAAGGAAGGGTAATAATGACTCCTGTCTTTAGAGATCAAATAAGACAGCTACGGATATGGTAATGTCAGGTAAGCAAAATATCCCAAGGCTCCATAGTACAATGATAATAGCCAGTGGCATAAAGATGCCAAATGAACTATAGGGCTCTAGATGAGAGACAGTATCTGCTTGGAAAGATCAGTTAAGGCTTTGTGAAAGAGTAGCTACTTGAGTTGAATCAAAGTTTGAATTTTGTTTTATAGTTAATATAATTTTATAATTTTCATTCATGATAAAAGATGAATTCAATAAAATATTTGTGCTTATCCATTTGAGCTAGTATTTGTCTCATTTCAGATATTGTAAAGTGAGGTTTTGTTTATTGATGAATGCTAATCTTCAAGAGGCCTTTCAATGAGCTAAGCAGGGGTACCACGGATATGGCTGGAGCTGACCCTTATAAAGACTTAGAAGAACATTCTTATGGGAATAGATTAGGCAATGTCATATGGTGGGGACTTCAGGACTTTAGGTTTCTGGTCACAAAAGTCCTTGTCTTCCTTTTGATTATCTATTACACCTTTAACAAATAGAGGGTTTTTTCTTTTGCTTCACTTGTTATAGCTAGGAAATTGGATACAATTTCTTTCATATCTTAAATTCCATAATCTGTTATGCCCTGAACAATTGCTGCCTTTTATAATTTCTTCTCAGTCATCTTTTTCAATGTTGATTTTATAGATGTAGTTCATATAATATGATATTCTTATTGCATTAAAATAAAATTGAAAGAGCTGCCTGGTTTTTATTTGAAAATATTTCAGAATGGATGCTTAGGCATGCAATTACAGTTTAGAAATGAAATAGTCAAACTTGTTTCTAAAATAACAAATTGCTAGTTTTCAGATTCAAAATTTATAAATATGAGCAGTTTTATTCCTGAGGTGATGCTTGTCATGGTGTCTTGCTTTGAGGTATTGTGTGTGTGTGTGGCAATTTATCTTTTCATCATAAAAAGTGATTGTTTCATACATAAGAATTGTCTCAGGCAGTATGCTTATATTTAAATCAGTTTTACTGTTTTAACTAACTTGGATTGCCTGTACCAGCTTTTACTGAAGCTAGGGATCTACCACTCTCATTTTACAAATAAAGTTATTTGTAAAATAATTATAAATATTCATAGTACTATTGACGGACTTCTAAGATTTTTAGTTTAAGTTTTTGGCAATTAGAGTTTTGCTACTGTGAGTAGCACAAGCAAGTAATAGTATTTGACAATGTTGGAAAGAATAACAAATGAAAAATAATTAAATCCAAAAATTATTTTTTAAATTCTTTTCCCCTAAGAATCAAATAGGTTTGAAGCTGAGACTGAATCTCTAGTTTGTTAGATGATCACAAAAATGTGGTCATTTAAAAAATATCAATCATAGCTTGATGTAGTGGTGCACTTTATAATCCTAGTACTTGGGAGGCTGAAATAAGGGGATTGCAGGTTGGAAGACAGCCTCAGCAAGTAGTGAGACTCACCAATCTATCAAGACCTTGTTTCAAAATAAAAATAAAATAGGGGCTAGGGTTTAGCTCAGAGGCAGAATACCCGAGTTCAATCTTCAGTAACACACACACACACACACACACACACACACACACACACACAGAATTATAATTTATGATGGTTTAGTTTATAAATACATTTTGCACTAAAAGTGCTTAGACATGAAAAATTTGATCAATAGAGCACACAAAGAGCTTATTTGGAACCTATACAAGTAAATTAATTAAAAACTATACACCTCATTAAATGTATTTCAATGAAAGGCAGATGACACTTAAAAAAACTCAGAGTTCTTAAAGTGTCTGAAGGCTACTCTTTACTGGAATAAAAAAAAATAGGTAAATGGTATGGCATGCTTCCAGCTAAAGCTTAGCTCCATCTATGTACTTGTATTTGTAGCAGTTGATATTTAATTTGAAAACAGAAATTGGTGCAGATTAATATATTTTTACAAACTGAACACAATGATATAGACAACCACCAGATTAAAACAAATTACATTATTACCACAACAACAGACGTCTGGTTATTTGGCATGATTTCAAAGTTAACCACTATTCTCACTTCTATCATTGTACATTTTTGTCTGTGTTAAGCTTTGAACAAATGGAATTTCACATGTACTCTGTTGCATCTGGTTTTCTCAGTACTGTATCCCCAAGGTTTATCACACTATCGACTGTATCTTGTGATTCTTTCTTTTTATTGTGGAGAGAGAGTCCATGCATGAGTATAGCATTCATTTATTCATAGTATATTGATGGACTTCTAAGATTTTTAGTTTAAGTTTTTGGCAATTAGAGTTGTGCTCCTGTGAAAATTCTTGCTTATGTCTAGTGATTATATATGGACTATATAAACAGTATAAGCCAGGTGCGGTGGCACACACTTGTAATCCCAATACTTAGGAGGCTGACAGGAGGATCACAGGTTCGTGGCCAACCTCAGCTACTTAGTGAGTCCCTCAGCAACTTAGCGAGACTCCGTTTCAAAATAAAAGAATAAAATAGGGCTGGGGGTGTAGCTTGGAGGTAGAATGCCCCCGGGTTCAATCCCCAGTACCACCAAAAATAAAATTCTCCTAGAAGTGGATTTGGTAGGTTATATAGTATATATGTTCAGCTTTCATAGATATTGGCAAATGTTTTCTGATTGGATTTTACCACAGTGCGATCCTGCCAGCAGTGGTTAAACTTTAGTCATTCTAGTAGGTTAGATGTCTTATTTAAATGTCATTGCCCTAATGACTGTGGGGCTGAATAATTTTCATATCCATATTTGTTATCCATATGTCCTCTTTTGACAAACTTTTTGATATTACTGAGTTCAGTTTTTATATTATTATTTTTTGTGTGTGGTACCAGGGATTGAATCCAGGGAAGTTCTACCTCTGAACTACACCCCCAGCCCTATTTTTTATCCTTTATTTTGAAACTGGGTCTCACGAAGTTGCGGAGGAGGGCCTCACTAAGTAGCTGAGGCTGGCTGCGAACCTGGATCCTCCCGTCTCCGCCTCCCAAGTACTGAGATTACAAGCATGTGCCACCACGCCCGGCTCAGTTTTCATATTCTTATCATTGGCATATAAAAATTCTTTATATATACTGAGTACATATTTGTCCTATATAAATGTGTATAAATTCCTATATACCCTGGATATCTATGTAAATTTTTATTAACACTTTCTCCCATTTTGTGGCTTGTCTTTTCATTTTTTTTTTTTTTTTTTTTTGCGGTACTGGGGATTGAACCCAGGGGCGTTCTACCTCTGAGCTACACCCCCGGCCCTATTTTTATACTTTATTTTGAAACCAGGTCTCACGAAGTTGCGGAGGGCCTCACTAAGTAGCTGAGGCTGGCCGCGAACCCGAATCCTCCGGTCTCTGCCTCCCAAGTACTAGGATTACAAGCGTGCGCCACCATACCCGGCATCTTTTCATTTTTGTAGCAATGATGAATACTAGTAGCTGACATTCTTATACTCACATGAATTGGAGGACAACCAACCCTTTTATTATTATTTGTCTTTTAAGTAGAGATTTTAAAACGTTTGAAGTCTAATTTATGAATTTTATCTTTTATGACTCATAGTTTTGGAGACCTAATATTTTTTTGCCTAATTCAAGATTATAAAGTTTATTCCCCTATGCTTTCTTTCCAAAGATTTTAGGTTTAAATTTTAATTCAATCCATTATCCATTTAGAGTTAATTTCTTTATATTAGATAATGTAAAATTTAGGGTTTTTTGCATATGGACATTCATTTGCTTTCATATCATTTATTGAAAAGATTAGCTTTTCTCTATTCAATTCTCCTGGAATTTTTTTTTGGTCTAAAGTTAATTGAAGCCAGGAGTGGTGGTACATGCCTGTAATCCCAGTATTTGGGAAGCTGAGACAGGAAGATCATAAGTTTCAGATCAACCTCGACAACTTAGCAAGCCCTTCAGCAACTGAGCAAGATTCTGCTTAAAAAACATTAAAAAGGTTGAGGGTGTAGCTTGGAGGTAGACTGCCTCTAGGTTCAATCCCCAGTATCACAGATACACACGCGCAAAAGTTAATTGACCATAGGTGTATGTATGTCTTCTATTTTGAAGTAGTTTAATTTTGTGTCTAACTGTATTGTCTATTTTTTCCTACTGGTTTGTAGAAATTCTTTAAATATGAATATGAATCCTTCATTGGACATATGAAATCAAAGACACTGTATCCCTTTACTTTTTACTATTTTAATGATGTTTTCTGATGAACAACCCTTAGTTTTAAGTAAGTTCAATTTGTCACATTTCTTCTTTGCATTCAGTGCTTTTTGTTATCTGTTTAAGATAGTTGCACTTATTCCAAAGTTAAAAAAGTCTTTTTATGTTATTCTCCAAAAGCCTTGTTGTTTTTCACTTTCACAAACATGATAAGATGTGCATACCATCTATAATACATTTGGAATTGCTTTCTGTGTCATTTAGGCATTAAGATTCATTTTCCCCCATATGGTTACCTGATAGTTCAAACAGAATTAACTGAGACCATCCTCTTCCCACTTTAATGTGCTGGCCCATTTGTCATGAATCAAGTAAATGTATCTCTATGGGTCATTCTGAACTCTCAATTCTGTTCCAAATGTCTGTCTTGCTTTCTTTGATATAGATTTATACAAAGCCTTGACATGTGATAGGATAAAAATTCCAATTTTGTTTTTCAAGATTGTCTTGGCAATTTTGGACCCTTTGAATATATATATATTTCTGAAGTCAGATTGTCTACTTTTTCTTATAATGTATTTTAACATTAGCTTTCATAATAATTCATCTGACTTCTTAATCCCCAGACTAGACAGTTGAAGTTTATTTTGAGTGACAAATTAGTTTAAATAACATGAAATACTCCAGTTATATGAATTTTAAGAATCCTTTAAAAATATCAGTAAGAAAAGTGACTTTTACGTTTTATAGTTATTTGGAAATGGTACTAAATTTGCCAAATTTTCTTGACATAAAAGTAGTAAAAAATAGAACATAGGCAACAATCTGTGGAGTGAAAAGAGAGAAAAGATTTTTGGTGAAAATAAATTATTTTAATGCTCCTGAGATGAATAGTTGAAGCACCTGTGGGGCTTGAGAAATCCCCGCAGGTGGGCGGAGCAGAAGGCTGATATTGCCCATTTGTGAGGGAGAGAGAGTGGGGCCATGCTTCACTGCAGACTGTTATTATCCAGTTAACACGCTGTGCCTTGCTGGTAATTTTACTATCGTCCTTCTCAGGGATAGAGGATTTTCATCTTGCCTACCACCATTTAGCCTTTAGATAATTGCTTTCAATTTTCTGCAATTAGTCTTTTTTTAATCTTGTGAAAGTGTAAGAAGTATTATCAAAGAAATGAGTATGAAAGATCACTTTAACATAGGCTTCATTACAGAGGACAATGTAAATTAGACATACATGTTTTTTTATCAATCTTGAGAGAGGTGGAACGTTTTGAAATATGACAAAAAATGCAGATTCTACAATGAATTTTCAAGAGTTTCCTGCATAAAGAGAAATAGCCTGAAGAAATGCCATATCTGAAGGCTGTTCATTACAGGCAAATGAAACTGTTGCCGCCCAAGGATTTTATAAATTCTATCACATTCAAAATGCACAGATTATTTCAAATTTGAAAATGTTGAATTTTTCATCAATTATTATTTATATTGGAATTGATCTCATTTTTTTCTTAACCTATTTTTTTTCTGCACTTCTATATATTGGCCTTTTTTTATTATCTCCTTTGAGGCTTATCTGGGTTTCTGCTTCATTTAAAGGTCTCTGCTTGGTGAATCCTGAACCTGTCCATGACCGACTCCAACTCAGATTGTCATGAGGCTGTTTTGAAGTGTGAAAGCAGTGTTTTCCTCCCTGTTATTAGAAGTTTCTCTCTTAAAGAAGTGGGCGAGTTTATTCTTTATCCACTTTGTAGTTACCATAATGAGCTGGTCTATTAAGCTGTCAATGAACTAAAAAAAATCTCTGAAAAGCACAAAATAAGAGAATGTCACAGTTTTATTTTTGTTATAATGTTACTTAAAAATATATCAGAGAAATAATCACATCTGCTTAGTTGTAGAGGCTCTAAAGGTAGCCAGTTGGCAACTCCAGATGCTGTCCCCAAATATACCTTTGGATTAACTGGTTGAAATCTCATATCTTTTTTTTTTTGCCACTTTCAAAAATTTATGTTTCTTTCCCTTGAAAATTAATGTATTACACTTTTGAGTCACTGCCAGTTCCTACTGTGGGTGTATTTTTCTTTCAAATGAAAAAGTATTTGTCATTATTTATATCTGATGAATTATTAAGAATGCAACATAAAGCTGATTTGATTGCAGTTGATAATTTGTTACTCATTTTAGAAATTTTTCAAATTTCATTTTTTTCAATTCAGAGACCATATTTTGTTGCCATTTTTGTTTTATTATTATATGAATAGGTGCTAAATGCCCAAGATACTATATTTTAAAGTACAATATTTTAAAGTGTCTTTCCCCTTTTCTCAGCCACTGAAATCCCAGCAGAGACTACCATTATTTTTTGTATTTCTAGAGATATTATAAGCATTTCTGCATGCATAAATATATGTATGTAAGGTGCATATAGATTTATTTATTTTTACCAGTGATTCCACAGAATATATGCTGCCCTGCACTTTGCTTTATTTAATTTAATAATGTATCTTGAAGTATTTTTCACACACCTACAGAAAATTTTAAACATTTTTGTTGATTGTGAAGTATTCCTTTGTATAAAGGTATATTAAATATTTTTTCCAGCTCTTTGCAGTTGGACTTCAAGGAGATTTCCCATATTTTACAGAACAAATAATGTTGGAATGAAATTATTTCTACATGAGTTTACTTTCTATATGTGTCAGTTTAGAGAGAGGAATAATTCCTGGAAGCAGTTTTCCCAGTACATGGGAGACTGAGACATGAGGATCACAGGTTTAAGGCCAGCCTCAGCAAGCGGTGAGACTCTTAGCAACCTAAAGAGATCCTGTTTCAAAATTTAATAAGTAAAAAGGACTGGGGGTGTAGCTCAGAGGTAGAATGCCCCTGGGTTCAATCCCCAGTAAAACACACACACACACACACACACACACACACACACACACACACACACACTAAATAAATAAGATCAATAATTAATTCAATCTGTTAGTCAGTGCAGCTCTGTGGGGTCCCTGTGTCTAGCAGGATTGGTGACTGCATTCCTGACAGTGCTTGCCTTTATCCATTTTTCCAGGTCCTCTGTGTCCACCTCTTCTTTTTCCCATCTGTTCTATCAAAGGTCCAAGGGACCCTCCTGGATCACCCCATCTTCCTCCTCCAGAGCCACCTTAGTCCATGCCATGGCCACCACGGAAGCCACCTGTCTCCACCATGTCACCTCTGAACATTCCACCAGGACCACCATGGTCTATGAGGCCACCTCTTCCTCCCAGAAAGCCACTAGGGCTGCCCCTGCCATGATCATCACCCGGACATGGGAAGGGTGATGGAGGAAGCCCTGGTTGCATTCTGTTCTACAGGTGAAGTTCTAGTTCTGGTTTCCACAACCTGGATTGGGACACTGCCAGTCTCCAGCTTGGTGCTGGACATTTCCTCCTGTTTCAGAGGGGTCCTCTTGGGGGGAGGCCACCTCTATCTCCTCCAGGGCCTCCCACGCCACCCATGGGTCCCCCAGGACCACCACAAAATGGTGGTTGCATCCCTCCGCCCTCACGGGGTGGCATGCCACCTTGCACACTATTCATTGGAGGCTTCTTCCCAGCTAGAGAGACTTTTAGTTTGTTCCTTCGAAAATCCTTTCCATCATACCACTCCACGCAGCCTTGGCAGTCAGCAGGTCTAAGTAGGACACTGTGGCATCGCCTTTGGACTTTTCTGTTTCCTTGTCTAGGTAGATGTGGATCCTGGGTTGCCCAGTTCTCCCATTTAATAAACCCATGCTGCTTAAAGAAGTCTTCCGGATCATCGAGAGTTACACTGTCATTTAATCCTTGCACATGAACAAGGATTAAATGACAGTGTAACTCTGCTGTCCATAGCTGCTGAGCTGCCCATCGATGTTCTGCTGAGAGTAACTGCTCTGATCTTAACTAGTCTACTGTGTAGAGGAACAGCTGGTAGGAGGATAGGGTCATGGTGAGTGGCTGCATAAGTTAGCTCCCAGAAACCCAGGGGTAACAGAAATTACTGTCAGTATCCAAGGTTGGGCTGGTTATAATCTCCTGTGCTAGACTGAGGTTGACTAGTTTCCGCGGGCTTATTAGTGTCCTGTGGTCTTGGCAGGTGCAGTGGCTGCTGGCTGCTGCCCATAGACATATGCCTTATGCATAGTGAGCTACGTAGGAGGCCTGGGTGGTGGTGACCGTGGCAGTGGTGGCATCATAAGCAACAGTGCCATACCCCTGGATAGGCTGGCTGTATGCCTGGGGGACAGCTGGGAGGCTGTCAATAAGAAATTGCATATGCAGTCTGCCCATAGGTGGCACTGGTCTGAGCCTGGGTATCACTGACGTCATTAAGCTGTCCATCAGTCCCATAGCTTTGTTGCCTCTATGACTAGGTGGTCTGTGCATGTCCTTGAGTTGGCTGGGTGGTGTAAGCACAGTAGCCCTGCTGGGCTGCAGCTTGGATATAGGTACTGTAATCCATGGATGCTATTTTCTCTCCCTTCTCCTTAAATGGGTACTATTAATAACCCCATTTTGTAGATGGGGAAACTGAGGCCAAAAGATTTTAAGAAGCTGTCCAAAATCACACAACTAGTTATTACTGGGTCTGGGTTTTGAACTAAGCTTGGCTCTGGAGTATTTTGTGCTTTTAACGATTACACTCTATTGACTCCCATACATTATATTGACTTCTTATTTATTTTCAGGAAAACAAAATCTAAAGACAAATTACCTTTATTTCTGGTTGCCTTTCCATCTTCTGTTGGCAATTGAACTGTTCTTTTTATTTTCATTTTTTATTTTTGGTGGTACTGGGGATTGAACCCAGAGGCATTCTACCTCTAAGCCACACCCTCAGCCCTTTTTAATTTTAGTTTTGAAACAGGTTCTCCTAGGTTTCTGAGAGTCTCGCTAAGTTGCTGAGGCTGGGCTTGAACCTATGATCCTCCTGTCTCAGCCTCTTAATACTGGGATTGCAGGTATGTGCCACCATGCCCAGCTAAGCTGTTCTTGATGTGAATATTCAAATTTTTAAATATGCCAGTTCTTCTCAAGTTAGACTAAAAACTCAGTGGAAGTTTTCTTCAAGACTTGAGAATTCCACTTTAAGACTTCTTTTTAGAAGATAATAGCTGGACAGTTTATAAAATAATGTGAGATTTGCAATTCTGTATTAAAAACTTATCATGGGCCAACAGAAGTAGTATATTACAAGCACTGATATACAGATCAATGAAAAATATTACAGGGAAAAAATCACAGACACAGGATAAACTGCATTCCTTCAATATTCACAAGGTGAGACCCCAAAAGAATGCATCTGCTTACAGTACTGAAACTCATCACCACTGATCACTTGTAAACATTTCTCCACATTTTGGAATGATGTTAACCCTGCTTTTAATATGTTTTCAGATCAATGAATATTTTAAAAATATGGGTTTACATAGATATAAAGTACAGATGCAATGCAAAATGATAACTAAGTGAAATTGAAAATCCTGTGAATATCATAAATTGAATAAAGTCAGATGCAATGATGCTTTAGAGCTGTTCGAATCACAAAGTCATGGATAAATGAGTAGCAGAAATGAATGCTTTTTTTCAAAGAAATTAAAGTTCACATCGCATGTGGATCAGATCTGCTGGAGGTAACTTTAATCGTTAAAGCTCAAGGAAAGAGCTAGGTAAAATTCTTTTGAGAAAATATTAAGCAATATTGGTGGATTAAGGACTCTAAACAAATCTGGAAAATGTCTGTTCCTCACAACTTATAATACCATTTCCTATAATAACTATGTTTACAACCCATTATGATTAAGCTCTCACAAGTTTGTGGTTAAAAAGCACATGCACGAGATTTGGTAGGCATTTATATTCTTGCTTCTCATTAACTATGAGTAAAAGCAGAGAGAAGATATGTAAAGTTGATAACCAGCAATGGAACCCCACACATATCTCAAACCTTTCCTGAGACCTTGGACTCAGCTGGCTAAACTCCAACAGTGCCATTGGCTTCTAGCCCCGTTATTGACACAAGAATGCAAACACTTTTACAAGCATTTTTTCCTTCACATCTTAAGAAAAGTGATTTCCATATATTATTTAAATGTTCCATGTACTCATGTCCACCTGGCTTCTTAATAAATGTAATTGCAATTTATGTTTTATAACAAAATCCAATCACACTGAAACCTATAATTGATGATTCCACAAACC
The DNA here is from genome assembly GCA_004027185.1 of Glis glis. Lineage (NCBI taxonomy): Eukaryota > Metazoa > Chordata > Mammalia > Rodentia > Gliridae > Glis > Glis glis. The sequence goes on along the minus strand of PVJS01030295.1, from coordinate 11,371 downwards.
GAAGAAGAGAAAATTAGAAAGACTGATGACATGATAGGTGCTTTAAGAGAGATTTAAATGAATATCAAATGATTTGAAAAGGAGAAAACCGATGAAGGAATGGAAAATTTTTGTAAAGTGTGTCCTCTTTAAGTTTATGCTATAAAAGTCAAATGTAAAGTGAAAGCTGTTAAATCGCAGTATCACACAATTTTCCAGAATTATGTTAAATAGTCAACACTTGATTTATCCTTTGTTCTTCCTAAGAATTAGCCTAGTTGCAATTCTAACTTATTTTAGCTAAATACTATAAACTTATTCGGATGAAATAGAAAAACACACAAAGTACATATACAAGCAAAAGCATAAATGTACTATTTATTTTTAAAAGAATCAGAAGAAATATAAAATAATAGGTAGATGACTAGGTTAGTAAGTTTTGTTATTGCTTGTCTGGAAATACAATTCAGCTACTAGAAATCCAGAGGGCCAAGGTTATTCAGAAAGAATCTCATTATGGAATATTGTCCAGTGTAGATAAGCAGTTTACTGGCTGAGGTCCTGAAAGTACAGCAGGCTAGAGTATTCATATGGTCACACCTCTTGAAAACAGCTAAAAACCTGGATAAAATTTTGAAAACTAAATACTTAAAAGCATCAAACCCAGACAAGCTAGTGAGGAATTACCAGGTCAAAACTAAGTGGAATCAGGAACATAAAATTTAGACAGAGTGCAAAAACCACATTTCCCCTGATGCATTTGCCAAACTACGCACATATAAACTCTGCCTTTTGGTGGAAGTCTGGGTGAGACAAGAGCAAAAAAAGTCCAAGGCTCAAAATTTGCCAAATGTGGGACCCTAATAGTTAATCCTCTTTCCATAAAACTGAAACTACAAAGGGCTACAGCATCGTGGTAATGGGGAATAAGAAATACACCGAATGACTTGCCTGGCCAAAGAAGCCTGAGAATAAAGTTGCTTTGTAACTGAGCAGAACGTGTAAAAGAAAACAAATCTACAGAGGCCTGTCATTTAGCCACCACGAGTCTGTCTCGGTGATTGTTCCATGCGCATCTGGAAAGACAGTGTACAGTGACAGTGTTTTATAGATGTCAGTCAAACTCAGTTGGCCGACAGTGTTGCTCAAGATTTCTATAACCTTACTAACTTACTGCCTGATTGTTCTAGCAATGACTGAGACAAGATGTGTAATATCTTCACATTTAATTGTAGATTTATCAATTTCTTTTACCAGTGATTGCTTCATGGACATTGAAGCTCTGTCACTGGGTACAGAGTTATTTAGCATTTGATGATTTATAGATTAGTTATTTCTTTACCATGAACTATAATTTTTTTTGACACTGAAAGTACTTCTTGTCCTTAAGTCTTTACCTGATAGTAAAAAAAACAGTTCAGCTTTCTTTGATTAGAATTTGCATGGTCAAATTTTATCCTTGTTTTACTTTTGACCTATTTTTATCTTTATTTTAAAGTGGATTTCTTATAGACAATAAGTAATTGAATTTTCTTTTTTATCTTGTTCAATAATCTCTTAATTGAAGTGTATACGATTCACATTTAATATAATTATAACTGTGGTTGGATTTAAACTACAATATTGCTAATTGAACTATATTTTTAAAAAGATTAGTAAAATTGATAATCCTGTAGTTAGATGAATCCAGACAGAAAATTCAGCCATAATCAATATCAGTAGCGACAAAGGGCATACTTATAGATAATGTAGGTTTAAAAATTATAAACATATTAAAACAACTCCAGGCCATAGTTTGACCTAAAACCATTTTTTGAAATTTTTCAAAAAATTTTTCAAAAAATTTTTCAAAAAATTTTTCAAATTTTTTGTACAACTACCATACTAAGAATGGCTTTTACTTATTAAAGGGTTGCAAAAACAAAGACAAATATAGAAGGAAAAACAAGAAAACTAAGGATATGTGAAAAAGCCTGAAATATTTACTATCTACCCATTTTCTTTTTTTTAATTTTTTTTCAGAACTGGGGATGGAACCCAGGGGCATTCTGCCTCCGAGCTACACCCCCAGCCCTATTTTTTATTCTTTATTTTGAAACAGGGTCTCACTAAGTTGCGGAGGGCCTCACTAAGTAGCTGAGGCTGGCCGCGAACCCGGATCCTCTAGTCTCAGCCTCCCAAGTACTGGGGTTACAAGCGTGTGCCACCATGCCCAGCTTATCTACCCCTTTTCAAAACAAACTTGTCCACCTTTGCTTTAGACCAATAAATTAAAAAATTTAGAGATAAGAAAAGTATTGTAGGAAAATATCGCCTATCAAACTAAGATGAAACAATATTTGTATGTCCTAAAACCATTCACAGAATTTAATTAGATGTTGTGATGTGAAATTACATTTGATCCTTGTCCAGTTTTCTGATATATAGCTCCAAATATCTTAGACTCTCAGAAGTGATGCATGTCTTATATCTTAATGAGAGGGCTTATGGCCGGGGCCCTTAGATAGCTGCAGGATGGGGTCTAATCACTGGAAAAACCAAGATATGATTAGAGGGTTGATATTTTTATCTTCAATCCCCAACCTCTGGGGGAGAGTTGAGGGGCTGAAGATTGCAGTTGATTACTGTTATGGTTAGACACAGAATGTCCCCTGAAGAGCTCACATATTAATGTTCAGAGTTGGTGTAATTAAGTCATGAGAGTTGTAATCTTACCAGTGTGCAAAATGGATTTACCAGGAGGTAACCTAGGCAGGTGGGGTGTGGCTGGAGAAGGCAGGCCCCTGGGGGTGTGGCCCTGTGCACTGTGCTTTTGTCTTTGAATCCTCTGCTTGCTTGCTGTCTGCTTCTGCCTCCGTGATATGAGAACAGAGCCCTTGTTCTCTTACTCTCTCTGCTTCAAGCTGCCATGACCTGAGATCCAAGAACCTCAGCTTCACATGGACTGAACCCCAAATTCCCAAAAACTGCGAGTAAATAAATCTTCCTTCCTCTAAGTTGTGTTGTCAGTTGTTTGGATTATAGCAGTGAGAATGTTGACCGAGACAATCACTAATGGTCAATGATTTAATTGATCATCCTTTTAAGTCTCAATGAACCACAAAAGGACTGGATTCCAGGAGCATCTGGATAACTGAGCACATGAAGGTCCCTGAAGTGTGATGGGATGGAGGGGACACAGAAGCTCCATGCCTCTTCTCTCATTCCTCACCCTATGCACCTCATCCATCTGTCATTCGTCTACATCCTTTGTAATATTTTCTATTACCAACCAATACATGTAAGTGTTTTACAGTGCTGTGAGTCACTCCAGCAATTAATTGAAACCAAGTATGAGATCATAGGAACCCAAATTTATAGCCAGTGGACCAGAAGCATGGGTGACAATGAACTGCTTGTGACTGTCCTCTATGGTGGAGGGCAGTCTTGTAGGACTGAGCTCTCAGCCTGTACCATCTGATGGTAACACCAGAAAGTGTCAGATCGGAATGCATTAGAGGATGCTCAGGTGTAATCTGCTACAGAATTAATTGCTTAGTTGGTGTAAAACTTCATACATATGTGAGGTCACAGAAGTATTCAGTGTTGTTTGTGTTGTGAGAGTATGTTAGGAGAAACTGCTTTTTCCCATATACAGATGCTAAAAATCTCCTCCAAAAGAAAACTCCTGTCTCAGATGGCCTCACCACTGAGTTCTACCCAACACATTATTGAAAGACCCTTCCAGGAATGAGGAACAATAAAGAAAATATTCTCCATTTCATTTTATGAAGCTAGCGTAACCTTAACACCCAAACTGAGAAGCACAATAAAACACAAACATCATAGGCTGGTCTCACTCATCGACACATAAACAAAAATCAGAAACAAAAGAAAATGCTAAATCTAGTACATTAAAATGCATCATAAACAAGTTAGGTGTAGCTTAGAAAAATATGGAAGACACATCATCAGAAGCTTTTTAAAATTAACTACAATAACACTTCAAAGGAGAAAATCTATAGGAGCTTAACAAATGTACCAAGAAGATTAGATCAAATTCACCAAACATTCATGACACAAAAAACTTACTTAAAAACTGTGAAAAGAAAGAACTTAAATACCTATAGAAAAACTTATTTTTAAATGTCAAAGACCTTTAATCTAAAATCAGGAGTGAGGGCATCTGTACTAATAGCATTCCAATTTCATACTTTATCTGAGCATCTAGCCAGTACAGTAAGACGAAGACATAAAATAGAAGGGTTGTTAACAATGAGACAAATCATTATTATTAATGGTTGATGGTAGTCTGCACATACAGTTTTAGGGCCTTCTGCTCCAAGTAAAGACAGGAAGTTTATCTGGATCAACCTCATAGCTTCATAGGGGGAAAAGATACCTTTCTAAAAGACCAATTGATAAATAGACACTGTAGGGAGAAATATCAGCCCAAATATAAATGGAAAAGGAAAATCTAGGGTGACCCTAAAGTTCAGAACAGAGTCAATAAAACTAAAATATAAAATTAAGCTGCACATTTGATTACTCGTCTTTGTGAGTAAGGATTTTGAAATAATAGGCTGCTGTTTTATTTTTATTTCTGAAATTTCTATTTCTCCCAGGTATTCACAGTCTGCTTCCAACTCAGACAATATCACTGAAATTATTCTCAAACGACCCAGTTGGTCTGTCTAGCCACTTGTTACAGTTTGCTCATGTCTCCTTCTTTTTGTTTTTCTCCTTTTCTTTCCTCTCCTTGTCACTATTTTTCTTTTTTTCTGTGAGTAAAAACAGCCATCAATAATTCACTAAACTTTGTATTCAAAAGTAAGAAGAGAAAACATTGTGTAATATACCTTCTCTCTAGGAGCACTAATTTGAAGGGTGTATTTTAGTTATGGGGACATAAATCAGAATGAAGGACCCTTAGGTCATACGTACTTGGATTTAATTTTGAGCCCTAATGATATTTTATTCTGAGAGCATGAATATATGACTTAATATCAGAATTATGCCAATACTGGTGCATTTTATTCAGCAAAATATTTCCTGAAATAGGCTACAGTAAGCAAATTTGGTTACTAACCTCACTTTCATATGCACATTTAAACAATTTCTCATTTTTTCCATTTAAATTCAACTGCAATTATTTTCATCAAATTATTTGTGTAATTGGTCTAAAGAAGACTTGACATCTGTCAGTTCTATTACTATAAAATTTTATTGTTTATTGTTTCTGTCTGGGAGATCTCTTTGCACACATCATTTCCACCAAGTCCAACATTACTGGTTTAATCTGGAAAAGTAAAATAAGTCAGAATATTCAAATTTTGTCAGGGGTTAGGCAGTTACAGCTTTACCTGTGCAACTTCAGATTTTATGTGCAACTTCAGATTTTATCAATTTCATATTTTATTGATTAATTCTATGACACATAAACTGTAAAAATACCCATTAATGGACTTTGGTAAATAAGCTACACTTTTTTTTCTTTTTCTTTTTTTTAGTGGTGCTGGAGATTGAACCCAGGGCATTCTACATCTGAGCTACACCCTCAGTCCTTTTTAAATTTTGTTTTGAAACAGGGTCTCGCTAGGTTTCTGAGAGTCTCACTAAGTTTCTGAGGCTTGCCTCAAACCTGTGATCCTCCTGTCTCATCCTCCCAAGTACCAAGATTACAGGTGTGAGCCACCACACCAAGCTAACGATAAGCATCACTTTCTTTTCCATACATCAGATTAATTTCTAAATCTAGTTCTTATTACTCTAGGCCAGTGGAAATGTTCATTTCAGCTCCTCCCTAGTCTTAGACCTCCTCTAAAATTCTATCTCCTCCGTGTACCATACTGGGAGATGTTTGTTTTGTTGTCAGTATCTGGTCTGCTCAACTTTATATCCATGCAGGTTTCCTTTCTGCATGCCCCTGCAGTAACAGCACATTTCTTCTGATCTTGCTGTAATATAAATCATCTGTATGGCCTCTTACCTTAGTGTCCATCTGTGTATGCACTAAGTGCACTTTCAGTTGTCTTGTCATCATCTGGGAGGTGCTCCTACCCACCAGGGCACAGTTTCCCTTTGCTCTTATGGAATGAGGACACCTCTCTGCAACTCTGCTTGGAGCATTTCTTTTTAATCTTTGGGTTGAGGAGTGCCACTTTCTTTTCTCCTTCAATAGAATACAACCTTTAACCAAAGATAAATTTCTTTCCTTTTTTTTTTTTGCTTCTAAGTTCTTCTGAGTTTAGGATGTATAAAAACAAAAACACAGGCTTCTTCTATATTCTATCCTCCTAAAATTTCCCCTGAGGTGCTAAAGTAAGGGGTAGGATTCTTCCTTGAGAGATAAAAGAAAAGAAGAAAATAAAAGGGGGAAATTCATTTTATACCATTATAAAGCCATTTTAGCATAATTTTATATGATCAATGGTTGCATTTCCTAATGCTATCAAAAGAATGTGATTCTTGAGTCAGACTGCTTTTGAAATACATAATAAATTTTCCTTGGGGACATTTTAGCCTCTATGAGGTTTTGTTTGTATTTATTTTTCTAGCAGAGAGATTAAATTAGTGGCTACAAAAAATTCAAAATATGTGTTTCTTTTAGCCAGTCACTGAGGGCATTCATAGGACAGAGGTTTGTTAGCTAAGCATGAGGCAAGTTCACATTGTTGGCTTCTGGCCAGCACGCTCTCGCTATAGTGAGAAAGATCACATATAACAGGATAACATTTGGCTCCACAAAAGCTTCTCCCTGTTGGGCTCCTTGTTTTGTGTTTTAATCATTGCTGGGGAGAGAAAAAGAAAGGCAGATTTCCATGTAAGGACATTTTCCAGGAGATAAGAGGGACAAAAAGAAAACTTTATTCCTTTTCCATTGAAATCAGTTGAAATGAGACAACTCTGACACTCAGACACAGCTCAGTCCTGAGAGGTTCAACTCAGCTCCCATCCCTTTTGCTCCACCCAGCTCAACAGGAGGAATGTCACCAGGCATGTGGCTCGGTACAAAGTCTGGGTGACCTATAAAATAGCACTAGCTCATAGTCTGTATATGTTTGATCTAGGGAGCTTCTCCTGGCCTGCTGTGTGTGTGTGTGTGTGTGTGTGTGTGTGTGTGTGTGTGTAAGAGGCTAGATGGAATGTCCATATAGATTCCTGTGTGTATTAGAATATGGCTGGGGACATTTGAGGCTCAGGCAGGCCTATGACATCATAAGTTGGCAGTGATTGAACATAACCCAGAAAGGTACAATTCCTTTTCTCTGGACCCCTGACCAGTCAGTGCTGGTCTAGTTCAGAGGTATGCCACCAAAGGGGGCATGGAGATTGTGGCACAGCAATAATGTGCAGTGTTAACATGCAGTGTTTCAATCTCTTTTCTATGCCTAATCGGAACTGACTGCGTTTCTTGTCTTGAACAATTGAAGCCCTGGCAGTTCTTGGATTCTTTTAAATAAATTAGTAAAATATTCTAAAATAGAAATAAGGAAGTTATTAAATAGGGTCATACAACTTACAGCATTTAAGTATTTAAAATAGATTTTTAGGCCGGGCGTGGTGGCACATGCTTGTAATCCCAGTACTTGGGAGGCTGAGACCGGAGGATCCGGGTTCGCAGCCAGCCTCAGCTAATTAGTGAGGCCCACTGCAACTTCATGAGACCCGGTTTCAAAATAAAGTATAAAAAAATAGGGCCTGGGGTGTAGCTCGGAGGTAGAATGCCCCTGGGTTCAATCCCTGGTACCGCAAAAATAAATAAATAAATAAATAAATAAATAAATAAATAAATAAATAAAATAGATTTTAGCTAATACAACATAGAAGAAGAATAAAGTCAGAGGACTGGCATCATTACTTGGCATCAAGAGTTACTATGAATGACAATAATCAGGACAATGTGGTACTGGTGAAAGACTAGAAGAATAATTCAATGGAACAGAGCAGAGTTCAGACATAGCCCATAAAAAGATAGCTATCTGATCTCCGATACAGACACAAAAGCAATTCAATGGAGAAAGGATAGTCTTTTCAATTAGTGCTGCTAGAACAAATAGATATCTATGTACCAAAGGGTCATTCTAGAAACAGTGCTTAAGGCTTTTGCAAAAACGAACTAAAAATGAATCTCAGACTTCAATGTAAAACATAGGCTTCCAGAAAATAATGCAGGAGAAAATCCAGATTATTGTGGGTTTGGCAATGAATATTTAGGCACACCAGTAGGATGGTTCTTGAAAGAAACAATTGAAAATTAGATTACACTAAAAATAAAAAAATTTTGCTCTGCCAAAGGCTATCCAGAGAACAAAAAGACAATTACAGACTAGAACAAAATATTTGAAAACATCCCTGTAAAATGCAAGTATCTAAAATATGCAAAAGACTTAAAATTCAACAACAAGAAAATAAACAACCTGATTTAAAAAGGGGCAAAATATCTGGGTACTTCAACAAAGACACACAGATGGCAAGAAAGCATATGAAAAGATGGTAAACATGATATGTCATTACAAGATTTCAGATTAAATGAGATAACACTGTACTCCTATTAGAATGGCTAAAACTCAAAACACCCACTACACCAAATACTGGTGAGGATGTGGAGCCAGAGGAATTCTCACTGCCGGTGAGAATGCAAAACGATACAGCCACTGTGGAACTCTCTGTACTTCCTGATCAAATTTTGTATATACCTCAAACTGCTCTTTGAAAAAGCCTATTATTGAAAGGATTTTTTAAAAGTTAGTCTTCTCTGTAAAATAAACTACTGAGATTGGATTGTTACATTATGCCCAAGTAAGACAATGGAATCACAGAAAGATTATGTTAATTTACCAGCGGTCACCTTCAGTCTTCTTTGAGACTAGGCAGGCCTTGGAGACCCTGTTCTCCAATCAGATGAATAATATCAGCCTATTTGTTACACTGCTATTTTGACATTAAAAAAAGTACTTAAAACACTTGTAAGTATAATAACCTTTACTAAATATTTAGAGGTGTTAAAGCAAGGAAAAGCCAAAGAACAATATAAAAACCTAACGTAGCATAATGAATCCCCATACTTTTAATAGTCTCTTAAGTTACTTTCTACCAGGATTTCTCGTTATTAGACCATTACCCTAAAGAGAATCTAGTTTTCTATCATTTTTATAGCTATTATCTTATTCTTTTTTTTGCGGTACCGGGGATTGAACCCAGGGGCGTTTTACCTCCGAGCTACACCCCCGACCCTATTTTTTATACTTCATTTTGAAACCAGGTCTCACGAAGTTGCGGACGGCCTCACTAAGTAGCTGAGGCTGGCTGCGAACCCGGATCCTCCGGTCTCCGCCTCCCAAGTACTGGGATTACAAGCGTGCGCCACCACGCCCGACTTGCTATTATCTTATTCTTTAATTATCTGTCTTCGCTTTTTTCCTCAACAGTTCCTCCTGAGATAAAAATAAATAATAATAATAAATAAACTTGGAAAAAATTACCTACCATTACTTCTCTCCTGTTACCATACCATAGACCCCAACCATTCCTTTCTATTTGGATTTCCCCATTGCATAACCTCAGGGTGTCATCCACTAGCTCAAGCAGTTCATCAGCTTATTATACTTTCTCTCCAAAATACAAATGCTTTCCAAAAAAAGGAAAATACTGCTGGGTGTCCTGAGTCACAGTGTGTAGGTAATTACATCTTGTACTTCTATGATAATCTTTAATACCAACCTTCGTAATGTATTATTTCTATTTGGGTATGTTGAATACAAAAAGTGCTTCCTATCAGCTATGTACCTTTGGGTACATTACATAAAGTCTACTGATTCTGTCTTTTTGCAAAACAGGGATGATATCAGCCCCTACTTGATAAGGTGGTTTTGAGAATTAGATGATTTTAATATGTGAAATAAATTCAGAATATTGTACTGATTTATTTCATTAGTTTATGATTATTTTTACTTATATGGATTATCAGAAACAATAAAAGTCTCTAAAACGAAAATATGCTTAGTTTTGAAATTATTTTTGGTGAAGCCTATCATTCTGAATTTTTATAAGTGTCCAACTTATACACATATTAGCAAATTACAGTTTTTGTACTTTTTAAACTGTTGATACGATTGCCGGCTGCAGTAGGCTATTACCAGGTAACAATCAATTTTTAGACTAAATCCATGATTTTTTCACCTGTTTCAACATAATGAATTCTAAATTCTTCCTCTTTCTGATAAGCATCACATGTAAAGCCAATTATTTCTCAACTTCTACCCTCCTCAGTTGGGCAAACCCCTGGCTGACCACCTTCACTCAGATCTATTCTCAAATATGGAACATATAGTTAAGTATTATTTGCATGAGCTGGTAAATTGGGGGTTGGGTGCTAATGGTAGGAGGATTTGGTATGGTCTGAAGTCTGTATGTCAAGTGATTACTAGAGGAAAGGTAGTGGGGCTAGTCCTTTAGATCTGCAGCCTCCATCCTCTGCTATTCACATTTTGCAATAAATATGGATGAAACTTGAGAGGTCAGACTTATAAAATCTTCAAATGACACAATATCATAATAGCTAATATAGCTGAAGAGTGTTAAAAATCAAAATTGTCTCAAATCTTAGGCCTTAACCAAAATATGAAAATTATTCTAACTATGAATTATTAAACTGAACTGATTTAGAATGGGAGATGGCCTGAAAGTATTGACTATTTTTAAAAATCACAATGTTATTTAATCACAAATTCAATGCAAACATAATGCGATTTTTCCAGGCAATCAAAGGTAATGATTGTGTTCTTACAGTACAATAACAATCACATAAAATCCAGAATAAATCCTACTCTATCTGAATCAGACAAAAATGGTCACTATGCTTTGAAGGATAATTGTGCTTATGAGCTGAGAAATAAAGAGAAAAACAATTATGTTCTGTGTCTTTTTTTTTAGAGCTCCCAAGCTAGCATAATTCCAACCCCACCACACACATAAATTTTATTTTTAGTGGTCTAAGATCCTTAATCCTAGCAGAAATGGACTGTGATAGTGTCAAGAAAACAGAAAACACAAACATAAATTTTTTTTCTGAGAAACATTTTCATGAGAACGAGTATTTTTATAGGAGAGAGGATTTTTAAAGTCTCAAAGTCATTGAAAATTTTGGTCCATATTTATTTAGTCCACAAAAGTTTTCTTTGTGGCACTAAGAATTTGCAACCCAAGGCTGGGAGTGGTGGCGCACGCTTGTAATCCCAGTACTTTGGGAGGTGGAGACGGGAGGATCCGGGTTCGCGGTCAGCCTCAGCTCTCTCGCTCTCTCTCCCTGTCTCTCTCTCCCTGTCTCTCTCTTTCTCTCTCTCTCTCTACTTAGTGAGGCCCTCTGCAACTTCGTGAGACCCGGTTTCAAAATAAAGTATAAAAAATAGGG
>PVJS01030294.1:0-15068 GCA_004027185.1 Glis glis | reverse complement strand
CTACTTAGTGAGGCCCTCCACAATTTCGTGAGACCCTGTTTCAAAATAAAGAATAAAAAATAGGGCCAGGAGTATAGCTCGGAGGTAGAACACCTGGGTTCAATCCCCAGTACTGAAAAAAAAAATATTTTGTGTTTCAAATGACACCATCAAGAAAATAAAAAGAGGGGCTCAGTGTTAGAGGGTACTTACCTAGCATGCACAAGGCCCTGGGTCCATCCCCAGTACCACAAGAGGGTGGGAGGGAGGAAGGGAGGGAGGGAGGGAGGGAGGGAGGGAGGGAGGAAGGAAGGAAGGAAGGAAGGAAGGAAGGAAGGAAGGAAGGAGGGAGGAGAGGACAGGACCCATATAATGGGAGAAAATATTTACAAATCATATTCTGGTAAGAGAGATTTGTATCCCAAATATATAAATTAGTCTTACAACTGTATGCTAAAGAGACAACCCAATTTGAAAATGGGCAAAAGAGCTCAATAGACTTTTTTCCAAAGAAGATGTACAAATGACCAATAAGCATGTGAAAAGATATTTAAAATCATTAGCCAGCAGGAAAATGCAAATTAAAACTATGAGCTACCACTTCACACTCAGAGGCCATACATAAAAGATAGTAAGTGTTAGTAAGGATGTGGAGAAATTTAAGCCTTATATATTAGTGGTGAGAACATAAAATAGTGCAGCCATTTGAGAAAACAGTTTGACAGTTCCTCCGAGTTAACACAGAGTTACTGTCTGACCCAGCAACTCCACTCTGAAGTGTATCTGTTTGCACAATGAATGAATGTTCATAACAGCATTATTCACAGTAGCCAAACTGTAGAAAGAACTCAAATCTCCATCAACTGAAGAATGGATAATGCAATGTGGTATATCCACACAGAGCAATATTTATTTTGTAATAAAGAAATGAAACATGGATATTATGACGTAGATGAACATCAAAGATATGCTAATGGAAACTTTAATGACTCTCATATTATATGATCCCATCGATATGTAATGTCTAGCATGGAGAAATCCATATGGACGGAAAGCGGATTATCGACGGCTGCCTAGGATGGGGCGGAGGGGGGAAAGGCTGGGTACAGGGTTTCTTTCTGGGGTGGCCAAAAAGTCCTAAAATTGATTGTGATAATGGTTGCACAACCCTGTGACTATACTAAAAGCCACTGAATTGTACACTCAAACGGGCGCACTGCATGGTGAGTGAGCTCTAGCTCAACAAAGCTGGGACAGTGGCGTTTCTGGAGTCTTCGCCATCCTAACTGCCGGTCTCCATGGCACCACCTTGAGTGTGGCGGCCTGCAGCATGGCTTAAGCGCAGGGCTACTCGAGCATCGCCACTTAGGAGACAGCATCTGAAGGGACATGTGTGTTCTCAACTGAATGGTTCTTTATTTAAGAGACCACCACTGGCTTCATTAGGAGATGTCAATACCTTAAAATGAAGTTTAACAGGCAGGGGATGTAGTTCAGTGGTACATCATTTGCCTAGCATGCGTAAGGCCCTGAGTTCCAGCCCCTACCCAAAACCAACCAACCAACCAACCGACCAACCAACCAACCAACCAACCAAATGTTCAAGTCAGACAGATTAAAAAGCTGGGTCTGAGCCAAGAGTGGTGGTGCATGCCTATAATCCCAGTACTTCGGAGGCTGAGACAGGAGGATCACAAGCTTGAGGCCAGCCTTAGCAATTTAGCGAAAACCTCAGCAACTTAGAAAAACCCTGTTTCAAAATTTTAAAAAAGGGTGCTGAAGGTATAGCTAGGAGATAGAATGCCCTTGGGTTCAATTCCTACGATAACTCTCTCTCTCTCTCTCTCACACACACACACACACACACATACACACACACACACACACACACACACACACACACACAGAAAAAAAAAAGAAAGACAGAAAGAGAAAAAAAGCTGAGTTAGAAATAATTTTTAAAGCCGGGCGTGGTGGCACACGCTTGTAATCTCTATACTTGGGAGGCTAAGACAGGAGGATCCGGGTTCGCAGCCAGCCTCAGCAACTTGTGAGGCCCTCCACAACTTAGTAAGACCCTGTTTCAAAATAAAGAATAGAAAAATAGGGCTGGGGGTGTGGCTCAGATGTAGAATGCCCCTGGGTTCAATCCCCAGTACCGCAAAAAAAGTAATGATTTTTTAAAGTTAACTTTTATTTTAATTAATTAATTATTTTTGTGGGAGTATCAGGGATAGAACCCAGGGGCCTTCTACCTTTGGGCTACACCCCATCCCTATTTTATTTTTTATTTGGAAACAGGGTCTCGCTAAGTTGCAAGTGCAATGGTGAGTGAACTAGAGAGGAGACAGCTAAATCTTAGAGTTTGGCTCAATGTGGGCACATCATCAATGGACACATCTCTCCATTGGTGGGATTGGGGGTGTTTTAACTATTGAAGGATGCAGAGACATTTCTATATATTCTTTTTTGTGTGGGGGGGGGTTCTGGGGATTGAACCCAGGGGCATTCTACCTCCGAGCTACACCCCCAGCCCTATTTTTTATTCTTTATTTTGAAACAGGGTCTCACTAAGTTGTGGAGGACCTAAGTAGCTGAGGCTGGCCACGAACCTGCGATCCTCCTGTCTCATCCTCCCAAGTACTGGGATTACAAGTGTGCGCCACCACCCCTGGCTATCCTTTTTCATTACCCTTTGACAACCCAAAACTGATTTTTTGTGTGTGTATGTATGTATGTGTGGTACTGAGATTTGAACCCAGGGGCATTCTACCTCTGAACTACACCAGCCCCATTTTATTTTTTAGTTTGAAACAGGGACTTACTAAGTTGCTGAGGGTCTCACTAAGTTGTGAGGCTGGTCTGGAACCTGCGATCCTCCTGTCCTAGTCTCCTAAGTACTGAGATCACAGGCATGTGCCACCACACCTGGCTTGATTTTTTTTTATATTACATAAATATTCCAGATTTAGGGGCGCACGCCTATAATACCAGTACTTGGGATACTGAGACAGGGGGATTGCAGGTTTGAGGCCAACCTTGACAATTGAGTGAGCCCCTGTTTCAAAATCAAAAACAAAAAGGGCTGGGGGTGTAGCTCCATGGTAGAAAGTCTCTGGGTTCAATCCCCAGTACCACATACAAAACAAACAAACAAATTTACATAAATATTAGAACAGCCCTAACAAATAGGTAAAAAAGAAATGGTTCTGCCGCCTGCCTCGCCATCAGCCTACTTTCAGTCCATGTCTCCACTCCCCGCACTTTGGGGCAGCTCCTCGTTCCATGCTCGCAGCCTTGACCGCCTTCATTGCTGACTCTGAAGGACCCAGGCCGAGGACCTCCCAAGACTCGCGCTGAGGAATTCAGACCTGAGGCGCTGCAGCTCGTGGCGGCCAAGACCCCCCAGTTGCTCAGGAGCTGGAGGGAGGAAAGGAGTTAGCGTGAATCTCGGTGCCAAGTTGCTTCTGGGCACATTCCCCAAATCTCAGAAACCAGACAGGGGAGGGAACATCCGGGCCCTGCCAGGTGGGCAGAGGAGGCGGGGCTCATGTCCAGGTGTGTATACCTTGGTGTTGGCGGATCCAGAGACCGGCCATGCCAGCCCGGATGCTCATAGTCATGCCCCAGTGGTGGCAGTGGAAGGCTCTCCACACTTCTCGACTGTGATAGGACTGACTGGTCCTAATTCCCCTAACCTTTGCACAGACAAGTCAGGTTCAAATCCCAGTGAAGCCAGGAACGTGCTGTGGGATCTTTGCAAGTCTTTTAACTCTCCGAGCCATTTATTCATCTGTAAATGGTGATAATATTCCCCACATTGCAGGAAGTTGTAGCACCGCACAATGCAAGCTCTGTGCTTGGTGGTTTGCATTCTGGGTGGGATGTTTATCCTTTCCTAGGGGGACTATGACCCACCCCCATAAATTTGTAGGATTTAGCTTTATTCTTTTCATGTTTTGGCATGTGGAATTTTTAAAAATCTTAAAATGTTTATCTTACAATATGACTATAAAGTAATACACGTGTATTATAGAATCTTTGAAAATTTTCAGGAAAAACCTCACAAAATCAAAATAAAATCTAATCTGACTCTCAGAAATAATAATAGTTAACTAGTCGTGGTGGCACATGCCTGTAATCCCAGTAATTGGGAGGATGTGACAGGAGGATCACAGGTTAGAGGCCAGCCTCAGCAACTTAGTGAGGCCCTCTTTCCAAATAAAAAATAAAATAGGGCTGGGAGTGTAGGTCGGAGGTAGAATACCCCTGGGTTCAATCCCCAGCACCAAAAGAAAAAGAAATAATAATAGTTAACATTTTGATGAATAGTCCCTCAGCCTTTTGTCACATAAAGGCCACACATTTGGCACCCTAATGAAATTATTTGGACATTACCTATGTCATCATAAATCTTATATCATTTATAATGATGAGGCAGGCTGAGGTGTAGCTCGGTAGTAGAGTGTGCTTAGCAGGCACAAGGCCCTGGGTTCCATCCCCAGCATCAAAGAAAACTAAACAAATAAAGAAATAAAACAACTAGGCAAAACCCTGTAGCACGATTGCACCATAATTTATTTAACCAATCCCGTGTTGTTAATTATGCAGTTTCCACTATTATAAAATTACCTTAATGAATATTCTTAAAGATAAATCTTTGCTCACTTTTTTTTTTTTTTTGGTGGTATCAGTGATTGAACCCAGGGGCATTCTACCTCTGAGCTATACACCTCTGGCCCTTTTTATTTTTTTATTTTTTAAATTTTATATTTATTTATTTATTTATTTATTTATTTATTTATTTATTTATTTTTGCGGTACTGGGGATTGAACGCAGGGGCGTTCTACCTCCGCGCTACACCCCCGGCCCTATTTTTTATACTTTATTTTGAAACCAGGTCTCACGAAGTTGCAGAGGGCCTCACTAAGGAGAGAGAGAGAGAGAGAGAGAGAGAGAGACATGGAGAGAGAGACAGAGAGAGAGCTGAGGCTGGCCGCGAACCCGGATCCTCCGGTCTCCGCCTCCCAAAGTACTGGGATTACAAGCGTGCGCCACCACACCCGGCTTATTTTTTTATTTTGAAACAGGGTCTTGCTAAGTTGCTGAAGTTGACCTCGAATCTTTGATACTCCTGTCTCAGCCTCCCACGTACTGGGATTATAGGCATGAGCCACCATGCCTGGCTATTTTCTAAGGATAAATTTCTAAAATGGAATTCCTGCTTCGACATATTTTTAAGATTTTGAGATCCATAGACAAAATAACTGAAGAAAAACTTTTCAAATTGATGTTTTACCTATTTATTTTAATATTTCTCTTTTTCTGCTTATAAAAGGAATACATTCTTGCCCCAAAATATTGGAATACTAGAGCCGGGTGTGGTGGTGCACGCCTGTAATCCCAGTACTTGGGAGGCTGAGATGGGAAGATCGCAGGTTCGTGGCCAGCCTCAGCTACTTAGGCCCTCCGCAACTTAGTGAGACCCTGTTTCAACATAAAGAATAAAAAAAATAGGGCTGGGGGTGTAGCTCAGAGGTAGAATGCCCCTGGGTTCAATCCCCGGTATTGCCAAAAAAAAAATTGGAATACTAGGAATATGTATTAAAAAGGATTTAAGCCAAGTGTGGTGGCACATGCTTGTAATCCCAGTACTTGGGCGGCTGAGACAGGAGGATCTCTGGTTCATGGTCAACCTCTGCAACTTAGTGAGGCTCTCAGCAACTTAGTGAGACCCTGTTTCAACATAAATAATAAAAAAAATAGGGCTGGGGGTGTAGCTCAGAGGTAGAATGCCCCTGGGTTCAATCCCCGGTATTGCCAAAAAAAAAAATTGGAATACTAGGAATATGTATTAAAAAGGATTTAAGCCAAGTGTGGTGGCACATGCTTGTAATCCCAGTACTTGGGCGGCTGAGACAGGAGGATCTCTGGTTCATGGTCAACCTCTGCAACTTAGTGAGGCTCTCAGCAACTTAGTGAGACCCTGTTCCCAAATTTAAAATAAAATAGGACTGGAAGTGTAGCCTGATGATAGAAGGCCCCTGGGTTTCATCCCCAGTACCACACACACACACACACAAAGGATTTAAAATTTCCCTTAAGCTGGGTATAGTGGTGCACACCTATAGTCCCAGTTACTTGGGAGGCTGAGGCAGGAGGATTGCTTGAGCCCAGGAGTTTGAAGCCAGTCTGAGCAATTTAGCAAGACTCTGTTTCAACAAAAAACAACAAAAATTCCTTTAATTCTATCATTCAGAGATAATTGCTATTAACAATTTGATGGATATTAGGACTACCTCAAATGACTTCAATTAGAGATTCAAGTGACAATCATGTTTTAAATGTCTTTCTTTGTACCGGGGATTGCACACAGGGGCATTTTACCACCGAGCTACATCCCCAGCCCTATTTTATTTTTTGCTTTGAAACAGTGTCTTGCTAAGTTGCTGAGGGTCTTGCTAAATTGCTGAGGCTGGCCTCAAACCTGCAATCCTCCTCTCTCAGCCTCCCAAGTATTGGGATCGCTCCCTTCTTCATTTCTCACAAGCCCAAGCTGAGTCGTGGGTGAGCTGCTTTTGCAGCCTGTGGCCAGGTCCACGCCATTCATGGCCTCGGCACGGCCCAGTCCGCTCGGGCGGGCGAGCTTGGGCAGCGTCTGCAGCCCTCTCTGAAATCCACTGCCAATTTCTTCTCTGGGCAGAGGAAGAGCAGGAGGGAGGGGGGTGTACAAAACAGAGTTGTGGATGTGGCTGCCTGGCACTCAGCCCCCTGATGCCCGGGGGGAGCGGGTGAAAACACCTGAAACGTAGCCAAGTACAGAAGCGTCCTTGGGCATGCTAGAAACGGGGCATTGGCAGAGCGCTGTCCGCACACATCTCCACGCGCGTGGAGTGACAGCCGTGGGCTCGCACCGGCGGCGCGGAGTCCCCTATGCGAGCAGCTCTTTATCTCCCCATCCAGTAACAAGCTCATTTCTTGACAGGAAACTTATCTGCAGATGCTTGTGAAATATGTTTATATATGAGAGATTAATTTGTTTCTGGAGGGGACCTCCCACCTACACAAATGAGCCCAGATTTGCAAAGGAAAATCCTACTGGTGATAATAGAAGGTTCTTTACACTAGAAGGAGGCAACATGATACTACACAGCAAAGGCCTGCAGGCCCCTGACCTCTAACAGTCCAGCATCCGTCCCACCAGCCAAGCCCAGTTCTTCCATTCAGAGTCAGCTCTACTTTTTTTTTCTTCTTTTTCTTTTCTTTTTGTGGTACTAAGGATTGAACTAGGGTCATTCTACCTCCAAGCTACACCTCCAGCCCTTTTTATGTTTTTTTTGAAACAAGGTCTCACTAGGTTACTGAGACTGGCCTCGAACTCCTGGGTTCAAGGATCCTCTCACCTCAGCCTCCTGAGTAGTTGAGACTACAGGTGTGCACCACTGCGTTGAGCTTTATCTGTGAAGTCTTTAGTCTATTTTTAAAATTAGGATGTTTCCTTTCTTATCTCCATTTTAAGAATTCTTTACAGCTGGGCGTGGTGGCACAGGCCAGTAATCCCAATACTTGTGAGGCTGAGGCAGTAGGATCGCAGGTTCAAGGCTAGCCTCAGCAAGTAGTAAGACTCTCATTAACCTAGTGACCCTGTTTCAAAAATAAAAATAAGCCAGGTGTGGTGGTGCGAGCTTGTAATCCCAGTACTTGGGAGGCTGAGACAGGAGGATCGTTGGTTCAAGGCCAGCCTCAGCTACTTAGTGAGGGCCTCCGCAACTTAATGAGATCCTGTTTCAAAATAAAGAATAAAAAAAGGGCTGAGGTTGCCGGGCGTGGTGGCGCACGCTTGTAATCCCAGTACTTTGGGAGGCGGAGACCGGAGGATCCGGGTTCGTGGCCAGCCTCAGCTCTCGCTCTCTCTCTCTCCCCCTCTCTCTCTCTCTCTCCTTAGTGAGGCCCTCCGCAACTTCGTGAGACCCGGTTTCAAAATAAAGCATTAAAAAATAGGGCCGGGGGTGTAGCGCAGAGGTAGAACGCCCCTGCATTCAATCCCCGGTACCGCAAAAAAAAAAAAAAAAAAGGGCTGAGGTTATAACTCGGAGGTAGAATGCCCCTAGGTTCAACCCCCAGTACCTCAAAAATAAAACAAAACAAACAAAAAATAAATATAAAAATAAGCCGGGTGTGGTGGTGTACCCTTGTAATCCCAGTACTTGGGAGTCTGAGACAAGAGGATCACAGGTTCAAGGACAGCCTTAGTAAGTAGTGAGACTTTCATCAACCTAGTGAGACCCTGTTTCAAAATAAAAATAAAATAGGGCTGGGGGTGTAGCTTGGAGGTAGAGTGCCCCTGGGTTCAATCCCCGGTGCCAAAATAAATAAGTAAATAAATAAATAAATAGGGCTGGGGGTGTACCTTGGAGGTAGAATGCCTCCTGGTTCAATCCCCAGTACCACACAAATAAGTAAATAAAAATTTAAAATAGGGGCAAGCCCACCAAGGGCTATGTGCATGTATGTCAATATCACCATGAACTACATTATGATGTGAAACTGTAATGCACCAATAAAAGTATAAAATAAAATAAAAGAGGGCTGGGGAGGGTGTAGCTAAAAGGTAGACTACCCCTGAGTTCAATCTCCAGTACCCCCCCCAAAAAAAGAATTCTTTGTATATTTTGGATAACAGCTCTTTATTAGAAGAATCCATTGGAACTATTTTCTCCCAGTCTGTGACTTGGCTTCTCGTTCACTTAATATTCTCCTTCGCAGAGCAGAGGTTTTTAATTTTGATGAAGTACAACTTATCCGTTATTTCTTTCATGGATCATGCCTTTGGTGTTGTATCTAAAAAGTCATCATCACCACATCCAAGGTCATGTAGTCTTTCCCCTGCGTTACCTTGTAAGGGTTTTACTTTACAGGTAGGTCTATGACCTATTTTGCGTTGCTCTTTGTACGCAGTATTCAGTCTGTCTAGATTGGTTCTTTGGCAAGTGGATGCCCAGTTGTTTCGGCACCATTTGTTGAGTAGACTGTCATTGCTCCGTTGTATTTATTGTCATCGTGCTTTTGTCAAAGACCAGGTGGCTGTACTTACGTGGGCCTGTTTCTGGACTCTGCTCTGTTCCATTGATGTATTTGTCCATATTTTTGCTGATACCAGATTGTCTTGGTCACTGTAGCTTTATAGTAAGTCTTGAAGTCGGGTAGTATCAGTTCTCTGACTTTGTTCTTCTTAACACTGTGTTTGCTATTTTGGTTCTTTTGTCTCTTCATATACACTTTAGAATCAGTTTGTTGATACTCACAAAACAACGTCCCAGGATTTTCACTGGAATTGCATTGAATCATTGGTTATGTTGGGAAGAACCGATATCTTTTTTTTTTTTTTTTTGCGGTACCGGGGATTGAACCCAGGGGCGTTCTACCTCCGAGCTACACCCCCCAGCCCCCTTTTTTTTTTTTTGCACGGTACCAGGGATTGAACTCAGGGGCGTTCTACCTCTGCGCTACACCCCCAGCCCTATTTTTTATCCTTTATTTTGAAACCGGGTCTCACGAAGTTGCGGAGGGACTCACTAATTAGCTGAGGCTGGCCACGAACCTGGATCCTCCGGTCTCAGCCTCCCAAGTACTGGGATTAAAAGCATGCGCCACCACACCCGGCTCCCAGCCTGTTTTTTATTCTTTATTTTTGAAACAGGGTCTCACTAAGTTGTGGCGGGCCTCACTAAGTAGCTGAGGCTGCCCGCGAATCTCCGATCCTCCTGTCTCAGCCTCCCAAATTACAAGTATGTGCCACCACACCCGGCTAGCCCTTTTTATTTTGAAACACCATGTCACTAAGATGCTGAGGCTGGCCTCAAACCTGCGATCCTCCTGTCTCAGCCCCCTAAGTACTGGGATTACAGGTGTGTGCAACCACGCCTGGTGAGGACATAATTATTATCCCCCAAAGTGTTATGGTTTGGATCTCAAATGTCCACCAAAGGTTCATGTGTTACAGACTTGGTCCCGTGTGACACTAGTGGAATGTGATGGAACCTTGAGGGAGTGGAACCTACTGGAAGGAAGTTAGGTCTCCCGGGGATATGCCTTGAAGGGTGCATTGGACCCTGGCCTCTTCGTCTCTCTTTGCTTCCTGGCTGCCATGAGGTGAGCACACTGCTCCACAGCAGACTCCGTGCTCTGATGCTCTGCCATACCACAGGCCCAAAGCCACAGAGCCAAGGGACGGAACCTCTGAATCTGTAAGCCAAGAAAAGTTTTTCCTCCTTATAAGTTGATTACCTCAAGTAGTTTGTCACAGTCACGAAAATCTGACTAACGCAAAAAGAAAATTTGTACCTATTAGCAGTCACTCTCTCTTTTCCTCACCCCCAGCTCTGACAACTATGAAACTGTTTTCTATTTTTGTGTGTGTGGTACTGGGGATTGAATCCAGGGGCATTCAACCTCTGAGCTACACCCCCAGTCCTATTTTTATTTTTAGTTTGAAACAGGGTCTCGCTACGTTGGTGAGAATCTCACTACTTGCTGAGGCTGTCCTAGAACCTGTGATCCCCCTGCCTCACTCTCCCTAAGTACTAGGATTACAGGCATGCGCCACTGCACCTGGCATGAAACTGTTTTCGGTCTCTATGAATTTGCCTACTTTGGACAGCCCACATAAATTAAATCATAGAATGTGTGTTTTTTGGTGACTAGCTTCTTTTACTTCTATGTTTTCAAAGGATCATCATGTTAGGGTACGTTTTAGTCATACTCCATTCCTCTTTATGCCCGGTAACATCCCATTGTATGGCTATAATATCCTTTGTCTATGCATTCCTTGGTTTATATACACTTGGGTCATTCCTACTATGGCCATTATGCTGCTGTGTACATTCATGTAGCCGGGCGTGGTGGCGCACACCTGGAATCCCAGTACTTGGGAGGCTGAGACAGGAGGATTGCAGGTTCGAGGACAGTCTCAGCAAGTAGTGAGACTCTCTGAAACTTACTGAGACCCTGTTTCTAAATAAAAATTTTTAAAAAGGGCTGGGGGTGTAGTGTAGAGGTAGAATGCCCCTGGGTTCAATCCCCAGTACCACAAAACAAACAAACAAACAAACTAAAAGGAGGATCGCAGGTTCGTGACCAGCCTCAGCTACTTAGTGAGGCCCTCCACAAATTAGTGAGACCCTGTGTCAAAAGAAGAATAAAAAATAGGACTGGGATTTTAGCTCGGAGGTAGAATGCCCCTGGGTTCAAGAACATCCCCAGTTAAAAAAAAAATCACTTCCCTGCCATTATCTGTATTGTCTCCTAGAACTCTGAGTAGATAGTAATTGGACTTTCTTATTCTCCATATCTTTCTTTGCGTGTGCATGCGATGCTGGGGGTGACCACTGAGAAACACCCCCAGCCTCTCCTTCAGCCTCTTCCATCTTCTGTCTTTTGTACTGCATTCTCAATGATTTCTTCTGCTATTTACCATTTTTTTTCAACACTGGTGATTGAACCCAGGGCCTTGTGCACACTAGGCAAGAACTCTGCAACTAAACTCTATCCCCAGCCCTTTCTATGTTGTGGAGACAGTGTATCACTAAGTTGCCCAGGCTGGCCTCGAACTTGTGATCTTCCTTTCTCAGCCTCCAGAGTAGCTGAGATTACAAGCATGCGCCACCACACCCAACGGGAGATGATATTTGGAAAATTAATATTGAAGATTTTCAGAATTTATGAAATATGTCAATTCTTTTCTCTCAATTCAATTTTTTTCAGTTCAATTTCCCTTGTCTGCCTGCTATTTGAAATCGCCGTTGAGTTCTTAATCCTTCCTTCCTTCCTTCCTTCCTTTTTTCCTTCCTTCCTTCTTTCTCCTCCTCCTGCTCCTTCTCTTCCTCCTCCTTCTTTTGTGGTATTCTACCTCTGAGGTATTTTATTTTATTTTATATTTTATTTTATTTTTTTGCTAGTCCCTCTTTGCTTTGCTTTGCTTTCTTTCCCTCTTCTCTTCCCTCCCTCCCTTCCTTCTTTTCTTTTTCTTACTTTGGTAAGACCATGTTTCAAAATAAAGAATAAAAAATAGGGCTGGGGATGTAGCTCAGAGGTATGGAGGTAGAATGCCCCTGGGTTCAATCCCCAGTTCCTAAAAAAAAAAAAAAAGAAGCCAGGCATGGTGGTGCACAAGTGTAATCCCTGTACTTGGGAGGCTGAGACAGGAGGATCTCAGATTCGAGGACAGCCTCAACAAGTAGTGGGACTCTCATCAACCTAGTGAGACCCTATTTCAAAATAAAAATAAAATAGGGCTAGGGTGTAGCTCAGAGATAGAATGCCCCTGGGTTCAATCCCCAGTACCACAAAAAAAAAATAAATAAATAAAAATAAAAAGGAATATCAACAAAAGTAATTCCTTTTTAGGGCTCAGAACCAAGGACCCGAGCTGGGCTCAGTGGCATATACCCATAGTCCCAGCTGCTTGGGAAGAAACAGAAAAATCGTTTGAGCCCAGGGATTCAAGGCCAACTTGGGCAACATAGCAAGACCACATACCGACAAAACAAAACCACAAACAAAAAAAGCAAGGCCCAAATCCTGGTGACCTTACCCAGTGCTGCCCCCTGTACATCTGGGCCTAGGCAGTCACTTACTCTGCTTCTACATCACATCTAATATCATTCTCCTTCTGTTCGGCACTGTATTGTTGGATATTCCTAAGAATGTATCCTGACGGGTCAACAGGAAAACCCACAGCGATGCTGGTCCCGGTGGTATCATCGCTCCTTGTATTAGTTAGCAGCCACTGGCTGATTTATACGGAGTATCTCTTCCTCATCACAGCAACCAAGTGAGGTAGGGACCATCACTTACCCTCACTTTGCAGATGGGAAGACTTTGGCTCAGAAGACCTAACACATCCAAGGTCACTTAACCAGCAAGTAGTGAAGCCAGATTTGACCCCATTCTGACTTCAAAGTCCACAGTTTTCATCTGTTACAGATTAATCAAAAGTTCACCAAGTACACAAACAAGATATGGATTTGGCCCCGGCTGGTGGCTGGGTCTCTCCTAGGTCTTTCAGTTTAAGGAACTGTTGGGCAGCTGAGCAGAGCAGGAGGGCCAGGGACTGGATGACCAAGTGACCACAGGAGGACTCTCTGCTCAGAATCGACCAGTTCTTTCACACACCACACCTGCTGCTAACCTGTTCACTTTCAAAGGCTTTTCTGTTAAAATGAATCCTGTGCTGGGTGTGGTGGCGCACGCCTGTAATCCCATACTTGGGAGGCTGAAACGGGAGGATCGCAGGTTTGTGGCCAGCCTCAGCAACTTAGTGAGACCTCAGCATCTTAGTGAGACGCTGTTTCAAAATGAAAAGGGCTAGGGATGTAGCTCAAAGGTAGAATGCCCCTGGGTTTGATCCCCAGCACTAAAAAACAAAAACAAAAACCCTCAGACCCTGAGAAGCACCTCAGAAGAGCCCCCCACCCCCCCAGGCAGCTCCACAAAACCACAGGCCGGCTGCACAGTATGACCTGCAGAGGGACCTGGGGAAAGAAGCCAGCCTGGTGACGCTGTACCATTCCCTCAATGACGTCTGTCAACAGCAGACACTGTCTCTCTAGGGACTCAGGGCTCAGCCAAAAGGCCCCTGGTTTTAAGACCAGCTCTGTGGAGCTCCAATAGCACTGCCCTTCCAGAAACATCCACAATCAGAATTGCCCCCAGCCCTCTGACCGAGGCAGCAGACAAGTCAGCATTCAGTCCTGGGCAGCGCGGTCTCAGCAGCGGTGACCAAGAGAAAGAAAGGACCTTGGCTGAGAAAGTCTGCAGCCTGGACTGGTGATGTGTGGCGCAGGCATGTGAGTGTGACAGGCTATTTCTGCCCTGGCAGAGCGCTGTCAGCGAGCAGGAGGTGAGGACAGACTTTGCAGGGTGTCATAACACCCAGACGCAGTGCCACTCCAACCCAGAGAGGGGCTGGGGGCCCAACCCGCTGCGGGACCGACAGCTAACTGCCCTTCCCTTGCTGGTTCACAAAGGACGGCCCCGAACAGCCCTGAATGCAGAGACAGGAGCCCGAGGGCCAGAGACAATCGCAACACTTGGAAAGAGGCATCGCTTGCCATCCGTGATCCTGTTCTCTGCCCCATCTCCTGTGATCTTGACTGTACATGGCATTGTCCTCAGTTGGGTTCTGCAATGGGCACCGGTCAGAAGGAGCTGTTGCCCCTGGCAGGCTTCCAGACGCTGTGGCACGGTGGCCGGCAGACTGTTGCAATCGGCACCTGGCAAATGAACCGGTGCCTTGGGTTCCAAAGGTGCCCTCGCTTTACGCAAGAGGGCGTTCCTGGAAAGTTGCTCATGAATTGAATCCTATTGGGGCTGCGAGGCTGAGGGAGAGATTATAGACTGGAATGCACAGAGTTGTCACCCAACCAGAAACACAGGGTGTCCTTCTCTACCCCTCCCTGCCCCACACCCTCAGCATCCAATCACGCACTAGCCCTGCCAGTTCTGCTTCCTTGACCTCTCTCTGGGTGGCCCCATGCCCATGCGCCCTGCCCCTGCTGTGCCTCAGACCCCAGCGTGGCTCCCTGGACTCACGCTGTCATCTGCAGTCCATAGTATAACAATCACGTACACAGCGTTTACCTTGTAGAGAGATTATAAGTCATCTAGAGATGGTTTAAAGTATAACAAAGCCAGGCGTGGTGGTGCGCCCTTGTAATCCCAGTACTTGGGAGGCTGAGACAGGAGGATCCAGGTTCACGGCCGGCCTCAGCTACTTAGTGAGACCCTGTTTCAAAATAAAGAATAAAAGAGGGCTGGGAGTGTAGCTCGGAGGTAGAATGCCCCCGGGTTCAATTTCCAGTACCACAAAAATAAAGAAAGAAAGAAAGAAAGAAAGAAAGAAAGAAAGAAAGAAAGAAAGAAAGAAAGAAAGAAAGAGGGAGGGAGGGAGGGAGGGAGGGAGGGAGGGAGGGAAGGAAGGAAGGAAGGAAGGAAGGAAGGAAGAAAGAAGAAAAAAAGAAAGAAAGAAAGAAAGAAAGAAAGAAGGAAGGAAGGAAGGAAGGAAGGAAGGAAGGAAGGAAGAAAGAGA
>PVJS01030293.1:0-24196 GCA_004027185.1 Glis glis | reverse complement strand
GGATCCTCCGGTCTCCGCCTCCCAAAGTACTGGGATTACAAGCGTGCGCCACCACGCCCGGCTTATTCTTTATTTTTGAAACAGGCTTTCACTAAGTTGTGGAGGGCCTCACTAAGTAGCTGCGGCTGGCCATGAACCCGGATCCTCCTGTCTCAGCCTCCCAAGTACTGGGATTACAAGCATGTGCCACTACGCCCGGCTTCTTTTTTTATTTTAATACTTTTATTTGGTGCATTGTAATCACACATCACACTGAGGTACAGAGTGATAGGAACATACACGCACACAACTCTTGGAGCACCTCCCTGCAGGTCCCGTCCCTCCCCTCCCCCTCCTGTACATATCTTTGAGATTGGAATGGGTGATTTTATATACATACACAGCATTATTTCAACTGTTACGTTCTTAATGTCTCCATCCCCCCTTCTCCCTTCACTAAATCCCCTCCATCACTCCACTGGAGTGTCTGCTCTTCTACCGGATGCTGCCCCTGTCTCCCAATTTTCATCTACTTCCCACATATAAGAGAAAACATACAACTATTCTTTTTTGAGACTGGCTAATTTCGCTTAGCATAATATTCTTGAGTTCTATCCATTTTCCCCCAAACAACATAATTTTGCTCTCCCTTATGGTATATATTTTTTCTATCGGTCATTCTGGAACCATTTGGTTGTAAGAAGATGTTCTTTATGCTTTTTTTTTTTTTGGTGGTACTGGGGATTGAACCCAGGGGCATTCTACCTCAGGGCTCCATCCCCAGCCCTATTTTATATTCTTTATTTTGAAACAGGGTCTCACTAAGTTGTGGAGGCCTCACTAAGTAGCTGAGGCTGGCTGCGAACCCTGATCCTCCTGTCTCAGCCTCCCAAATACTGGGATTACAAGTGTGCGCCACCACACCCAGCAGTATTTTATGCTTTTTAAAATTTTTTGGTGGACCCTGGAGATGGAACCGTGCATGCTAGGCAGGTGCTCTACCACTGAGCTACACCCCCAGCCTGAATTTAGGCTTTTAGCTTGGAGTGCCCCTATGTGCTGAAGATCTTGGGAGACAGAAGACCAACGCTGATCAAGAAAATAAGCTTTCATAGAATTCCAGCAAGAACGAAGAGAAGCTTCTGGCATGTGCAGGATGGATATTCTGGTCACCTTTCCATTGGAAGAAGTCACTCCCACGGCCACTCCAACAGAAGGTGGCCAAGTTGATCCAAGTTTGGGGGAACCTTGTGTCTGAGGAATGAGGTTAAAAGTTTCATCTCACTGTACATGAAAAGCATGTCCAGTAGAATACTACGGTGAAGTGGAGTGAGCGAAATTAATGCATCCAAGAGGCTCAGTAAGATGAAACATCGTTCAGGATCCCAAATCAGGTGGTAGAGGGAATCTTGGGGGAGAGCTCAATGGGTGGAAAAATTAAGCCAGTGTATGAAATCAGACACCACTCTTACGCTCAAACAATCCTCGTGTCAACAGAGTTGCAGAACAGGTATGATGATAGCATTTGAATGAACAAAAGAGCGGGGCTGGGATGCAGCGTGGCGGCAGGAAAGGGGGTCGGTAGGGATTCAAGAACAGTCTTGTTAGTCTGAGGGTCTTTTTCCTGTTCAGCAAATTCTTTTGTTCTGCGTCCTTATCAATCCCACACCTTGCCTAAGTCAGGATGACAGACAAGCCATTCTTAATGACTTCCTAGCTTTTGAAACTATTTTGGTGTCAAGAGAAAGAGCCCCGTTTAAGCCGTTGGTGAGCGCTCAGGTTTCTATTGGCCCGGTCAGCCTTCCTTCCACTCAGGGATGACCATTTTGGTGGGTGAGCAGAGAAACAAATTTGCACATACATGTGATCTTTGGAAGTTCCAGAAAAACGACACCCTGGTGGCACTTGGGCAGGACAGGGAAACAAAGGGCAGGGGGGCTCGGGGCTCTAGAGGGGCAGCCTTGCTGTGTCAGCAGCAGCGGGCTGGTATCTTCCTCCCCCAGGGACAAGGCACATCCTCTCCTCGGCACACCCACTCGCCATTAGCACTGGGAACAATTGTTGGCTGTGTCAAAGCCGGCCACGCCCTGCGTCGGGACAATGCTCAGCCACACAGCCTCCCTCTCCCCAGCACCGCTTATTTCCTTTGCTTTTTTCCCCTCCTGTGTGTAAGAGCGCACCACCAAGTCCAGCTTTTTCTTCTGTTTCAAACAACACATTTGAAAGGGTGTTTACAGACGACATCTTCGCTTTCAATCTCTCTGGCCTGGAGTTTTCCTAATCTCTGAAAGGCTGGACAACAGATAGGGATGTGGTTCGCAACACAGGCCAAAGGGATTCGCAAGGATTGTTTTCACAGTTAACATGCACTTCAGTAGGCGACCGTCACATTCCACCATTTCTGTCTGAAGATGTCGCTTCTTATTATCTTTGTAAATTTATATTATAGTTAATGTTTTGACTTTGGTCACCGTAGTGAGAGTGGACCACATTAAATCAATAACACCAAACTACACATTTTTATACATTTGGGAAAGGAAGATGTTGTGTACCAACAGTCTCGACTACTGATACTAAGAATATACAGGTTATTTCTTTTTCTTTTCTTAAAAATTATTATTACTATTATTATTTTATTTTCATGGTACTAGGGATTGAACCCAGGGGCATATTACCTCCAAGTTATACCCCCAACCCTGTTTTATTTTTTATTTCATAACAGGGTCTCGCAAAGTTGCCGAGGCTGGCTTCGAACCCACAATCCTCCTGTCTCAGCCTCCCAAGTACTGGGATTATAGGTAGGTGCCACCATGACCAGGTTATGGGTTATTTCTTAATATAAGAACTTCTATATCTAGCAATGTGTCCTCCATCTACCAGTCAGTTAGTATTTATTAAGCCAACTCACTTGCTGGCTTAATAGAATCTTGTTATTGCCCTGTTATAGTCTCTTTTTTTTTAAAGTCCCTGTCCTCAAGGAAGTCAAGAGTTAGGTAAAGGGAAAAGACATGAAAAGAATTATTATTATTATAGTTATTATTATTATTGTTATTATTGTTAGTAGTAGTAGTAGTAGTAGTAGTAGTGCTGGGATTGAACTCCAGGGTGTTCTACCTCTGAGCTACAACACAGTCCTTTTTATTATTTTTGTTTTGGAAAGAGAGTCCCACTAAGTTGCTGAGGGTGGCCTCAAACCTGAGATCTTCCTGTCCCAGCCTCCCAAGTACAGGGATTATAGGTGCGTGCCACCACGCCCTATGAAAACAAATGATTATGACAGGTACTATAAATAGGACTATGCATGGCTTACAACGTGGATACATAAGAAAGGGGAGAAATTTCAGTATATTGGTCAAAAAGGCTTCATAGATAGGGTGGTACCTGAGCTGACTCTTTTTTTGTGTGTGGTACTGGGGATGGAACCAAGAGGCATTCCACCTCTGGGCTACATCCCAGCTCCTATTTTATTTTCTGTTTGGAAACAGGGTCTCACTAGGTTGATGAGAGTCTTACAACTTGCTGAGGCTGGTCTCGAACCTGTGATCCTCTTGTCTCGGCCTCCCAAGTACTGGGATTACAGGCGTGCGCAACCACACCAGGCCTGAACGGAATCTTAAAAAATGTATGGGAGAGAGTACATTATGAGTACTTAGGTGTGAGTAAATTCTTATATGGGTGTGCATTCATGTGAGTGTGTGGGTGTGCACATGTGCAAGGGTGCACAGGCACAGCTGGAGACTCAGATAACCCTCCAGACCCTAGAGACCCTGCAGGTCCAGACAGCAGTGTAAGTCAGACATCCTGCAGGCATCAGGGCTCGGTCCCTAGAACCGACTAATGTGATGAGATGCTCCTGATATAGGATCGAAAAAATAAGTAGGTAGAAAGGAGACAGACAGAAGGAAAAGTCAAATATAACTTTCATATAAGAACCTGGAACTGAAGTACTTCAGTCTTTACTCCCCAAACCAGTTCTCTTTCCCAGGCCCAACTCTCCCAAATTCCTGGGAAATCTACAGATCCTAGAGTTAACTAAAAGAAACTATAATTGCCCTGTGCATTGATAACAAGACAGGTACGATATTTTGAGAAACCTATAATTTAAGACACTCTCCAGCTTATCTGTCAATCAGCTAATGAAGACCCCAATCAGCCTGAGGACCCTAAGGTTGACCAGACCACCAGACCACCAGGAACCGCCTCAGGACTACCAGACTGAGACCATCCTCCCTAAAGCTGACCACACTACCAGGCCACCAGGAACCACCTTGGGGACTACTGGACTGAGGTCACCCTCACACACCTCCTCTAGCCCACCCCTCATGAAAGTTCCCTATAAAAAAAGAGTCCTACACTCCCCAATATGCCTTCCTCATCTTGAGGTGGTCCACATTCTCTCTTGAATGTGTATTTCTTCCCTTTTCCCCAAATAAACCTCTGTCCATGTCTCTGTCTGGCACGTGCTGAAATTCTTTTCCATCACGTTAGCCAAGGACCCTGCCGATCCCAAGTTTCTGGGCTGAGGACTCACCCCAATGTGCCCATGCTACAAGTCTCCCTCTCTGAAATCGACTGTTTCTTGGGGTGTGTTTGACTCTTGTTTTCCTTTCTAGAACACTGGATTTGGTGGCGAGAATGGTATCACAACTTTAATCCACTGTGTTCTGGTTTACGAAATGCCCACTGACGGATGCCAGAGAGGCGCATGGAGAGCTTTGGAAGTTGGCAGCAGGAGTTCCATGAGAGCATTTTCCCAGCCAGTGGCCAAATGTGGCCACACACCAGGAGGCCAGGGGGACCTACCACTTCAGTTGGTCGGTAGTATTTGAGATCCACAGTCACGTGAACTTTGCCGGTCTCTTTACATCTGCCCACTTCGTTTTCATTCTTTCCTTCCCACCTGTAAAGAAGATAAACACTTAATCAGCTCCTAATTGCTTGAAAGCATTTGGCCACTGTAGTCCTCAGCATGGCTGCCTGCCTCCCTGCAGGAGAGGGTAAGCTCATTAACTGCAGGAACATGGGCCTGGCTTACCCCTACTATTAGAACCACAGTGGGTCCAAAGCCTTTCCAGATCTGTTTTGAAAGAATAGTTTTCCCCCTTTCTTTTAAGAAAATCACCATGAATTCAGAAGTGAGAGTATAGACATGAACAGATTAGCCAAAAAAGAACTGGGTTACTTTCTGGGATTTCAAAGGTTTCTGCATTTTTTTTTAGAAAACTCTTGATAAAGTCAATTACTAATGAATGTCTTTTTCAATTAATGAATGTCTTTTGCCCCACTCCCTCCTTTATTTTTAAATTCCTTTTGTAGCTTTTTCGGATATTCGGTGTCAATTAAATGCATTCCATTTGGGGATAAGTTCCATACCCTACATGACGGTGCAACTCATCCCTGCATGATATACAAGTGTCCCTGCTCTCCTCTCTCAGCAGCAGGCCTGGTTAGTAAATCTTAGAGGATGAAATTTCCAAAGGTGTATAACTAATTGTTCATTTCCTGCTAAGAGGGGGTG
Organism: Glis glis; assembly: GCA_004027185.1. Taxonomy (NCBI): domain Eukaryota; kingdom Metazoa; phylum Chordata; class Mammalia; order Rodentia; family Gliridae; genus Glis; species Glis glis. Next base: position 18,699 of record PVJS01030293.1, on the reverse strand, counting down.
CAACAGCATCTCTCTATCCTCGCCTCCTGTGACCTGGCTGGGATGTTATTTAGACTCCAGTTTTCTTCCATACACATCCAGAGTTGAGAACAGTAAGGATCCATCCCAATTCCTTAAGTGCACACGATGCAGGATATGCTCGTAAGGTTCAAGACCAGCTTCTCACTGAGCTTCTACTGATCTGTTTCATGTTCCTATTTTTTTTTTATAAACAAAGTCACTGGCTTAATGCTGACCTTTGGATTTCTACAATTTAACATCCCAACAACAGAATCTACTATGTGATTTGAGTTATTTATGTTTACAAATGAAGTTTTTTTTTAGCAAGGAAAGTAAAGAAATGGAAAAAGTATGATTTAGGGTTGACTTTAGTGCCTAGCCTTAGAATGAGTTTGCTTTGCCAGCTGAGACGCATCCTGTGAACAGAGGACAATTCTGTGTGTTCCCTGGACCAGTCACAGTGGGGATCAAAGGGAAGAACAGGACTTTAAATTTGTTACTTGTCAATGAGAGTCACAGGTATCAGTGACAATAAACATTAAATACTGAAAAGGGTTATATTTTAAAATAGGTTGAGTATTGGAGACACAAACTGGCCTCACACACTTGATTTCTGATTAATCATCTGAGTATGCTGTCAAATCACCTCTTGATAGCAAAAATATTTCACTGTTGGAGGAATAATCAGTTTATCAGTGTGCTGAATCTGCCAAAGGATGCAAGGCAAATATGAAAAATGTCCCATAACATGGAGAGAACTACAGCACATGATATGTTGAACAACATAAATTATACAACTGGTCATTTTCCCCGTGACTTTTATTGATTACTTCAAAAAGGGGTGCTTGGAAATTTACTTATTTGGTTTAACTTCTTTCTCAATGTTGAGTAGACCAACTTGACAAATTATATAAAGCTAAGAATTTCAAAGCAAGGGAATGATAGGATCAGAGCTACATTTTTAGGAAATTCACTTGGAAATGGTTTGTGGATGTTTTGGAATATGGAGATTGAAAGTGTTTTACACGGAGACCGGAGGATCCGGGTTTGCGGCCAGCCTCAGCTACTTAGTGAGGCCCTCCGCAACTTCGTGAGACCTGGTTTCAAAATAAAGTATAAAAAATAGGGCCGGGGATGTGGCTCGGAGGTAGAATACCCCTGGGTTCCATCCCTGGTACCACAAAAAAAATAAAATAAAATAAAAATAAATAAAAATTAAAAAAAGAAAGTGTTTTACAATGAGATAACCTAAAGTCATGATGTTATGATTTGGGGTTGGAATGCCCCCCAAAAGGCTCATCTGTTAAAAGCACGTTCCCAGTGCAGCAAGGTTCAGAGGTGGGACATGCTGGAGGAGGTAGGTCACTGCGGGCATGACCTACCACCTCTGAACCTTGAGGACTATAGATGCCCCTGGCTGCTTCGTGCGTGTGTGTGTGTGTGTGTGTGTGTGCGCACGCGCACATGCTTCTGGCCTCCATGACTGAGGCAGCTTTCCTCTGCCATGTCTGCCTTAGAGCCAGCCAACCATGGACTGAACCTCTAAAACTGTGAGCCAAATTACCCTTTCCTCCTCTAAGTGGTGCTTGACAGGCATTTTGGTCACAAAGAAGGAAATTCTAACTAAAGCACGAATATTCTTTCATTTACTGAAAGCCTAACCAGAGAAAAGATTCCACATAATTAACTTCAGAATTAGATTTTTTTTAAAAAAATCATGACTTTACTAGTTATCCTTCTTTGCAGTATATATTAGTCAAGATTTATTCTTCATCCATAAGAGATTATGAGGGCCGTCACTTGTTTTAGTATTAATATTATTTTTGTTCACATTTCATACTTCACAGAGATACAAGTTCAGCACATACTTTTATGACAACATCTCCATCTAAGCCCACAGGCTTATTTTTATTTTTCCCTAAAATTGCACACAAACACAATGTATGTATTTGATGATAAAGCCATATTAAAGACTTGGAAATATTTCCCTGATTTGAGAGGGAACATGTGGGTCAGGAAAGGAATGAAGCGAAGCGATGGTGCCTTCAGATCACAGGCCTGCAAATTTATTTGAACAAAGCCAGATAGTAAAGCTGGGCGTGGTGGCGCATGCTTGTAATCCCAGTACTTGGGAGGCTGAGACAGGAGGATCACAGGTTCGTGGCCAGCCTCAGCTACTTAGTGAGGCCCTCAGCAACTTAGTGAGACCCTATTTCAAAATAAAGAATAAAAAATAGGGCTGGGGGTATAGCTCAGAGGTAGAATGGCCCTGGGTTCAATCCCCAATACCTCAAAAAAAAAAATGCAGATAGCCAGATAGTAAATACTTTGTTATGGATCACATACAGTCTCTGTTACATAGTCTTCCTTTTTCATCTTTCTTCTTTTTCTTTCTCTCCCTCCTCTTTTTCTTCCTCATTGTCATATTGTTTTCTGTTTCCCCAAACCACCCTATATAATGTTAAAAACCATCCTTACTTCAAGGAAAGTAGCTTTGGCCTGCAAGGCAGAGTTGTTCTCTTGTGTTAGCCGATCAGGTAAATGGTCCCTCCTTACCATCGACTAAAGGAAAACATTTAATTCTTTTCTGTATCTGCAGGCTGCACCGCTGGACCTTTTAGCATCTACTACTGATCCTCTGTGATTGCTATGCTGGCCATAGCAAACATTTGCGATTTGTAACACTAGTTGAGGTGGAAAAAGGTTGAAGGAAGGCCATTCCCCTCTCAGGGGCTTATTAAATACAACCTGAACGTCAGACTTGGGTGTAATGCTACTTTGGCACTTCCAGGCCCTCTTTGTCGCTGTCTGAACACTGTCTGCTGGGCTTGTATCTTGCAAACGCTTGTCTACAGTCAAAACAGTCTCCAAGGGCATGACATTGCCCTGGACAATTAATATAGCTGCACTGAATAATCAAATGGAACCAGGAAATGGCTCAAAGCAGAACTGAGTTGGCAAAAACCACTTTCTAATTTGTACCAGGTCTGCAGGAGGGCAGTAAGCAAAAGCTTCGGCCAAGGGCCAAAAAACATCCAGTTACGACAATACACGAAACACTTGTATTAACAAGCAAAAGGTAACAGCGAACTTGTCCTAACAAGCAATGTTACGACTCAAGGCAGAGCTGCAGTCTCAAAGAAATGACAGTGGCTTGACAGGGAGTAGAGGACGCAGGCCATTAGCAGGAATTACAACCCAGCAGCTCACCAGGTGGGGGTCCCCTATGCTTCAATTTTTAAAATAAATTGCTGGCTCCTAATGAGCATTAAATAGCAATGAAAAACACTGAAGACTAACAGAAATATCCATAATAAGGCAAGATGAGGTCCAGCTAAAACTTACCCAGCTGGGAGACCCTTTAAAGAACAACACAAGCCAGGCGTGGTGGTGCACGCTTGCAATCCCAGTACTTGGGAGGCTGAGACCGGAGGGTCCGGGTTCGTAGCCAGCCTCAGCTACTTAGTGAGGCCCTCCGCAACTTAGTGAGACCCTGTTTCAAAATAAAGAATAAAAATTAGGGCTGGGGGTGTAGCTTGGAGGTAGAATGCCCCTGGGTTCAATCCCCAGTGCCGCAAAAAGGAAGGAAGGAAGGAAGGAAGGAAGGAAGGAAGGAAGGAAAGAAGGGAAGGAAGGAAGGAAACAACATGAGCAAAATCGACCAGGTAAGTCAAGTCTAGGACCATTTGAGGGGCATGCACTCTTCATAGCGACTGGCATATCACAAAGGCTCCCTGGAATCATTCTCAAGAAAGCCTATGTTATAGTTGGGCATGGTGACACATGCCTGTAATTCCAGTACTTGGGAGACTGAGACAGGAAGATCACAGGTCTGAGGCCAGCTTCAGCAACTTAGTGAGACCCTCCACAACTTAGTAAGACCCTGTTTCAAAAAAAAAAAACATAAAAAGGGCTAGGGGGTGTAGCTCAGAGGTAGACTGCTTCTGGGTTTAGTTCCCAGTACTCCCCCATCCCCCACCTCCCCCCCCAAAAAAAAGAAAAAAAAAAGAAAGTCTGTGTTACGAGGGAATGGATTTGGAACAGGAGGCTGCAGTAGCTGGAATTTAGTGATGACCCAAAATGGTCCTGGGAGACATAACCGCTCCCGAATAGAGATGGGTGGTTTGCACACTTTTTTTGCTCCTTCCCCAGCTCCCTTGCAAAAAGAACAGGAAAGAGATGAGAGAAACCGAATTCTGGAAGCCAGAAGGCAGACCTGTGAGAGGACTTAGCAGAAGCCCTGGCCAGAGAGCTGAGAAGGAGCCCAATTTACACTTGCAGCAGGCAGGCAGGCTCCACACCTGCAGGAAGTCGGGCTGATTAGCACTGCTGGGGAAGCAGGCTGGTGCTGCCCCCTCCCCATCCCTCATCTTCTGACAGCTGCCTCACCCGCACTGGGGAAGGGGTCATTTCTGGACTGAAGGTCGGAGACCCAGTAAAGGTTTCATAAAGATGCTGAACACGGAGGAAGTGAGTGAATGCCTGGGAAGTGAGTGCTGAGGCCCTTGCCCCGCCCACAGCTAAGACCCCTGGCCATCCCCCAGGGGCAGCCATGCTTATTCCCTCCCTGCCAGGGCACTGTGGAGTCTCCTCTGCACACTGGAGAATCTCCCGCTACACGGCACTGGCGGGTCAGCCCACAGTGACACAGCCAACGAGAGTCAAGCTCTAACTGTGCTCCCCCAAAACTCCCAATTCACTTTTTACGTCCCCACTTTTAAACAGAAGCAGCACACCAAAGATTACCAGAAAGAGAGGGGAGAAAAATCACATCCATAAAAGGTCAAAATCAAAACAAACAGAAAAGCTGGACAGGGTGGTGCGTGCCTGTAATCCTAGCACTTGGAGGCTGAGAAAGGAGGATTGCAGGTTTAGGACAGCCTCAGCAACTTAGTAAGACCCTGTTTCAAAAATTAAAAAGGGCTGGGCATGGTGGCACATGCCTGTTATCCTAGTGTTTGGGAGGCTGAGACAGGAGGATCACAGGTTTGAGACTAGCCTCAGCAACCTAACAAGACCTTGTATCAACATAAAAAAATTAAAAAAAGGGCTGGGGGTTTAGCTTGGAGGTAGAACCCCACCCCCCGGGTGCAATCCCCAGTACCACAAAAGAATAAATAAATAAATAAATAAATAAATAAAGGCTGAAGGTATGGCTCAGAGGTAGAACCCCCACCCCAGGTTCAATCCCCAGTACCACAAAAACAAAACAAATAAACAAACAAAAATGGAAAAAGAAGCAAGTTGAAGGAAACAGAAAAAGGGGGGAACCCTCCACACATACCCCCGTTAATATCCTCACACAGAGAGATAAAGAAAGATACCAGAGGAACAAGAACAGGGCACTAATATGCAGAAGGACAATTTGAAAATCAAGAAATTTTAGAAATTGAAAACCAGAAACATAAGATTCAAGAAAAGATTTTAAAAACTGTTCTTCTTTTGGTCTTGCTAGGTTACCAGGCTGACCCTGAACTCCTGGACTCAAGCGATCCTCTTGCCTCAGCCTCCTGAGTACCTGGGATTACAGGTGTGCACCACCACGCCCAGCTAAGAGAAGATTTGAAGACAGTGTTGAGGAACTCTTCCAGAAAGTTGAGCAAAAAAGATGTAGGCATAAAACAACAAACTAAGGAAGATAAGCAAATGAGGAGACGGCTCGGGAGGTCAGTATACTAGGGTTTCCAACAAGACAGTACAGAAAAAATGGAGCGGGGCAAATAATTATTTTAAAATAAGTCAAGAAAACTGATCAGAAGCGAAGCACATATATTTACAGACTAGAAGCCACCCCCCCCCCCAGGATGGATGAGTCTAGAACCACCGTGTCAGCTTCCCGTCACTATAAGAAAACATCTGGAAGAGTAAACACGTGCGGAAGAAAGGTTTATTCTGGCTCAGAGTTTCAGAGGTTTTAGTCCATGGTTGTTTGGCCCTGTGTCTGTGGGCCTGTGGCAGCCCAGTACATCATGGTAGGAGCACGTGGCCAAAGAGGCCTGTTCACCTCATTGTGGCCAGAAAGCAGAGAGAGAAGAAGAGAGAGGGAGAGAGGGAGAGACGGGGGGGGGGGGGAAGGGCCAAATATCCCCTGCAAGGGCGCACCCCCAGTGACCTAACTTTCTCCCATGAGGCCCCACCTCCCCCAATAGCACTGCAGGCTGGCAATCAAGCCTTTTCCAGTGGGCCTTTGGGTGACACTTATCTAAATGAAAACATCTATCTTACATGAAGTTTCACACCACTGGGACCGAAGGAAGGTCAGAGCCACTTTCAGAGAGAACAAACACAACTGGGAATCAGAATGGCTCTTGGTTTCTCAAGGTAACACTGCAAACCTTCAAAACACTTTGTGTGTGTGTGTGTGTGTGTGAGTGAATAGGGATCGAACCTAGGGCTTCAGCTCACACCTTCAAAATTCTGAAAGGAAATTATTTCTAATCTAGAAAAACATTGTAGCTACAATATTAATTTTGAGCATAGACTAAAGAAATTTTCAGATATACTTGATCACAAAATATTTGGTTACAGGCACCCTTCTTGGGAAATGAATTAAAATTTTGTTTCACCAAGCTAGGCATGGTAGCATGTGCCCGTAGCCAGCTACTCAGGAGGCTGAGGCAGGAGGATCGCTTGAGCCCAGGAGTTTAAGGCCAGCATGGGCAATACAGAGAGACCCTGTCTACAAATAAATAATGAAAACATAAATAAAATAAAAAAGATTTTTGCTTCACCAAACCAAGTTTTGGAAAAGATGTCAGAAAACAGGGTCCCCAACTCAGGAGAGTGGCTAAGAGAATTCTCAGAATGAGAGTAAAGCAAGACCTTGGATGCCTATCTTCCCACCTGTCCGGACTGGATCAGGCAGAAGGTTCTAGAAGGCTGCTTTAGGAAGACATGGCCAACCCAGGGAGATATGAAAGCTTTGAGAGGTAGCTTAGATAACTGGGGCAGAGTTTAGGGTAAAGTTAGTGATGAATACATAGAAAATTAAGCAAAAGGTGAAATAATATATTGACTAGAGCGGCAGTAAACAAACAATCATGGTACAGATAAAGCAAAAGTATTCGTGATTTACTGGAATGAATATCACTCACCAGTCATGAAAATGTCACAGTACTGAGCTAACCAAAAATTAAAATATAACAAACAGAATAGTAAGAGGATGGAGGGTGGGGCAGGGGAAGGAAAACAGAACAAAGCCTTGGTTTTGGATAAGAGGAGGCCAACACATAATGCCTAGAAGGAGAAAATTAAGAACCAGCAATCACAACCTGGAGGTAAAGGCCAAAATAACCAGCTAAATGAGTGTGATAAAGTACGATAGGAATTCTAGAAAGAGAAAAACAGTGGAACAAATCATTGTCTTGAAGTCAGTCAGGAGAACTTACCAGAGTGGAACAGCATGCATTTCCAGGTGGAAAGGACTCAGAAGGTGCCCTGGATAACAGGTGGGGCTGGCTGGGGAGATGGGGGACAGGGACGGAGGGGAAGAGACTGCAGGGGAGGTGACAAGCCCTGAAGAATGATTCCAGATCCAGATAGGTACTGAAATAAAGAACTAATAATGATGAAGAAAAAGAATCACAAACAGGAGCTTTATAAGTAGCCAACCACGACTAGCTCTCTCCAGCAGCCCACTCTGTGTGGCAGAAAGAGGGATCCTGGGATGACCCAAGACAGACGTCACCTGGCCCAGTCGGAGTTCTGTCGCAGGGACAGGCTTTCTGTCCCGCCAACCTACAACCTGGACACTTTCCCCGGGTCTCTTCCTGCCACTCTGCCTCTGGACAAGGGCAGGGGTGCCTGGCACCTTTGGAGCCATCAACAAACCAGCCCTGGCACCAAAGACATCTCCCACAGGGTGGTCTGATGGGGACTGATGAAGGACAGGGATGGGCCTTCTGCAAGAGGCAGGCCAGATGGAGAGTGCCGGACCCCAGAAACGGGGGACAGAGGACTGTCTGCCGAGGGGGAGGTTGACAATGCCAAGCCCCACGGCCAGACATGGAGGAGGATGGGGGGGGCAGGTCCCTTGAGAGTGTAGAAAAAGCTGCTGCACTGGGGTGTCAAGAGCAGGAGCCTGGTGTGAGCTGGAGAGGGAAGAAGGCAGAGAGGAGGGTGAGTTTGGGACATCTTTGGGTGAAGCAGGGTGAGGGAGGAATGGCAGGCCAAGTGTGTTGAGAAAGCGGTGGCAGAAGCCAAAGGCCAGGGGACAGACAGGCTGTTCCAGAAGGGCACGGGGGACCTGTTGGTGGACCAGGAGGGATGAGAACTGGCATTGTTTTTATTACGGCACTGGGAATTGAACCCAGGGGCATTCTACCTCTGAGCTATACCCCAGCTCTATTTTATTTTATTTTATTTTGAAGCAGGGTCTCACTAGGTTGCAGAGGGCCTTGCTAAGTTGGGAGAACTGGCATTTTAATCACGACCCCTACCCTGATGTTAGAAGACGACTATGAGACACCGCATAGGTAGGAGAACCTCCGCTGGGTACAGCTTCCTCCACTACTGCTGAAATGGAGATGGGTCAGCCTCCATCCCCGCCCAGAATTCCCACTTCATTTATATTAATGATGGTAATTGTTCTTAAGTCAGGGGATGCTGGCAGCAAGAAGCCCAGCTGTTAATGTGGTAGTTAATGAACTACAACAACAAAAAAAGTAAAATCTAAATCTATTCTATAGCTCTTGGTGTAGAAAGTGCTTCTTGAGATTCACACTTATATTTATTCTGTGCTTTGGGGGGCCCTTACGAATGTTAATTGCTGACTCCTGCCAAGAGTCAGGCAGGTAGTGTAATCTGCAGTTTATATATGGGGAAAAAGAAGTTCAGACGGCTGAATGACGTACAGAAGGCCACATGGGGAAGGGTGCCGGAGTCAAGAGTGCAGAGCCAGGAATCTTGGCCGCATCGTCTTGGCTCAGGCTGCGCCTCTCTTTCACACGGCTGGAATGAGCTGGTGGGTGCGGCACCCTCTTAAAAAGGGCACTGTCATTTTTATGGGGAGGCCTCTCCCAAACATTATTTTCCACCACGGTGGTTGTCAACGGTCAATCCTTCCCTTGCTGCTTTATTTATTTATTTTTTTTATCGGTATCACTGGATAGCTATTCGATAGAGAAGCTCTACTTCCAAATCATCTTCTCTCATGCTTTATCTCTAGGAAATCAGACTGGAAAGATGCAGTCAGTGGAAAAAGCCTTGTGTGGTGGTGCTGACTGGGTAGGAAGGGGCTCAAGAGATAAAAAAGGAATGAATGAATGAGATTAGTAAAAGAATTTTCGATGCATAGCCAGCCTTTAAATGAGCCACAGTGTATCTGTGCTATCTTTACATGGATTGATACACATGCTCTGGCTGCCTGTTTATTTTTATTTATTTAATTTTAACTCAGCTGGGGCATTACTTTCCACCCCCAGTGGATACAGGCAGAGTTTCTTCTGCTTTACAAGAGGAAGCAAAAGGGATGGGGGTCTTACTGCTGGGCAATGGGGAGGCCCGGTGCTCGGGCTCCGTATAGGGTCTCAGTCACAGTGCGCAGCTCTTCTACCTGCATGGATGTGTCTATCCATCTCCCTTCCTCCCACCGCCAGGAATCTGTGCCGAGCACCCCTGAGAGCCTGCCACCCAGGCCCTAGCCCTGGTCTCTGCTCTTCAGGAGCTCAGAGTCTGGTGGCTACCCCAATCTTGTGCGTGAATAATGCAGGAGACAGATGGGGCACTGTCACAGCTCAGGGAAAGGCACCTGGCATAAACCCGGTTCAGGGGAGGGTATCGGCCCCAGGGAGGACGTCTAAGACCTGGGGGATGCGTGGGAAGCGGCCAGGGGAAGCAGAGGGAATCGTAGGCGCGGGTAGCTCTTGGAATGCCCAATGTGGTCAAGCTGGTCCACCCAGCTCATCGGCTTGCCTGGCGCCCACGTGCAATTCGCTGCCTCCTGCGTCCATGCCTTTCTCATGCCATCCCACCCACCCGGGCTGCTTTCCCTCTTCGTCCCTCCAGTCTCGATCATGGTGCCACTACTCACCACTGACATAATACAGTTGCGCAATGTCACCATCTATGTTAGAGATCTGTGAAGAATGTGTTCTTATTAACTGTCACCCAGTGAGCGTGCACACTTCTCAAGCGCAGGGAGATGTCTTTTCATCCTCTTCGACGAGGGAAAGTGAAGTGGGCAGAGGGCGCATTTGCTGAGCAGCTATATGTGTTAGGTACAGGGTTGGCTGTTCAATTAGGCAATTATAAAGGCAGCAGCTATTTTGAGGAGCTAATAGGTCCTTCGTTAAGAAGTACAATTGAAAGCTGTGCATGGTAGCGCACGCCTGTAATCCCAGTACTTGGGAGGCTGTGACAGGTTCGAGGCTAGCCTCAGCAACTTAGTGAGGCCCTCAGCAACTTAGCAAGACCCTGTTTCCGGATAAAAAATAAAATAGGGCTGGGGGTATAGCTTGGAGGTAGAAAGCCCCTAGGTTCAATCCTCAGTACCACCAAAAAAATTTTTAAAAAGTACAATTGACCTATTCTCGAATGAATGGCATCAGCTGCGTATGAAACAGAACGAGCGCGGCCTCGTGCCGCAGCACAGCACGGCATCAGGGCTCACGTTAGCTCTTACGCAGGCTGACAACTCGAAACCTGCTGCTGTGACAAAGGCACACATCAGTTTAGGCTGCAGTGTTTGGGTTTTATGGGTTAAAAAATCCAGCTGGGCGTGGTGGCAATGCCTGTAATACCAATACTTGGGAGGCTGAGACAGGAGGATTGCAGGTTCGAGGCCAGCCTCAGCAACTTAGCGAGACCCTCAACAACTTATCAAGACCCTGTTTCAAAAAAAAACAAAACAATAGGGCTGAGGCTGTCACTTAGAGGTAGAATGCCTTCGGGTTCAACCTCCAGTACCCAAAATAAATAAATAAAAGGAAATAAATTCCAAGTATCTTAGAAGTTTATAAAAATAAATGAGAGTAAGGCTTAGATTTTTTCAGGAAAGTCACAGAGAGATAGAGAAGGCAGAAGAGAGGGAGAGAAGGAGAAAGCAAGAGGAAAGACAAAGAGGAGAGGAGGAGGAGGAGGAGGAGGAGGAGGAGGAGGAGGAGGAGGAGAAAGAGATCCTCTTTATTGTTTTCATTATTATCACGATTAAGATTATTATTTGCAGTGCTAGGGATCGAACCCAGGGTCTCCTGTATGCCAGGCACGCACTCTACCACTAAGCTACGTCCCCAGCAGAGATCTTCAAATTGCAACTTGGAGATTACATGAAAAGCCCAACCTCTCTATTATGACTAATAGACTGTGGATCCTTTCAAGGGACCAAATCTAATGAGAGAAATATCCAGAAAGTTCCCACGGTACCTACACTCAGGAATAGACAGTTCTCTGTAGGTTTGCTCACGGGGATGGATTTTTTTTTTTTAGCTCTAAAAAAACTCTGAGTGATTACGAATGAATGATTATGTAATCATATAATCATATGTGTGTGTGTGTATACACACACACACATATATATGTATGTATATTTATGCATATAAACAAACATATATATGAAAAACTCAGCTCAGTAAATGCTTGAGGAGTGCTTCCTAGGAGCAAAGTCAGACACAGAGACACTCATACCCTGGGGCCTTCCTTCTTTTGAGCCCTCATCAGGATCCTCCTTCAAAGGCCAGAGCCCAGAGTCCAGAAGTCCCACCTACCAGGAAACACTGTCACATTACGAGAGGAATATGCATGAGCACAAAGTGGTTTGCTACCTCAGTCAGGAGGATTTCAGAAATCAGTTTTTTTTGGGGGGGGTGCTGGGGATTAAACCCAGGGGCATTAAACCTCTGAGCTACACCCCCAGCCTATTTTCTTTCTTTATTTGTTTATTTATTTATTTATTTATTTATTTTTGAAACAGGGTTTCACTAAGTTGCTGAGGCTGGCCTCAAACCTGCGATCCTCCTGTCTCAGCTTCCCAAATACTGGGATTACAAGCGTGCGCCACCACGCCCGGCAGAGTTTCTTTTTAAATGTATAATAATTGTGTCCTTGTTTTTTTATTGAAAATGTAAAGACAGCACCTCAAACTACGATAGATACTTCCAGTGCCTGAAATACTTCCATCCCCCCAACAGCAGATGTTGGTCCTCACGTGGTTGCAGGTTATTCTTACAACTCTCTTCTCAAAATTTAACAAGATTCATGACAGAAAATTAGTCAAGACAAGTATTTGCCTGTTTGGTATCCTATCATCATTTTGGTTGTAGGAGAAAACCGTTTCCTTTTCTTGTTACTTAGGAAGAAGTTGACTGGAAAGTAAAAAAATAAATAAATAAAACTAAAAAGAGCCTCAACAGATCACAGGTTGGAGGCCAGCCTCAGCAACATGGCAAGACCCTGTTCCAAAATAAAAAGGGCTGGTAGCCGGGCGTGGTGGCGCACGCTTGTAATCCCAGTACTTGGGAGGCTGAGACAGGAGGATCCAGGTTCACGGCCAGCCTCAGCTACTTAGTGAGGCCCTCCACAACTTCGTGAGACCCGGTTTCAAAATAAAGGATAAAAAATAGGGCTGGGGGTGTAGCTTGGAGGTAGATGCCCCTGGGTTCAATCCCTAGTACCAGGAAAAAATAAAAAAGGGCTGGAGGCATAGCACACCAGAGGTGGAATGTCCCTGGGTTTGATCCCCAGTTTAAAAAAAAAACAAAAAACCTCAATCATGCAGCTTGCCCCTCTCCCAAACAAACACGCTGTGGTGCCCTTAAGAAGAAAATGGTCCCTGTCATAGACTGTCTTCTTAATACAAATGTCCGCATAAGAACTTAATCACCTTAAATTTTAGTGTGATGGTATTGGGTGTGATCTGCTCCCATGAGTATCTTCTGCTAACCCAAACTCAAATTAATGTGCTCTTTTCTAATAAATTCAAAGCAAAAATTACTCCAATGATATCAAAGACTTCAAAAGGGAATGAACATCTGTGTCGATTCTAAACATATAGATGGTGACAAGGCTTTTCAGTGGAATTAGTATTTCCAAAACACAGTAGCAGAAATGGTAGGAGAGAATACGTCTTAAAACAGCTAAAGTGAGCCGGGCGTGGTGGCGCACGCTTGTAATCCCAGTACTTTGGGAGGCAGAGACCGGAGGATCCGGGTTCGCAGCCAGCCTCAGCTCTCTCTCGCTCTCTCTCCCTATCTCTCTCTCTCTCCTTAGTGAGGCCCTCCACAACTTCGTGAGACCCGGTTTCAAAATAAAGCATAAAAAATAGGGCCGGGGGCGTAGCGCAGAGGTAGAACGCCCCTGCGTTCAATCCCCGGTACTGCAAACCCCCCCCCAAAAAAAAACAAGCAAAAAAAAAAAACACAACTAAAGTGAGAATAGTCCAAATATCGATGGGGGTGTCTGATGAGGAAGTGTCATGTATGATGAGGCTGCAGAGAGAGTCTAGAAACGACGAGAAAACGTCTATGACTTCCTTCATCACATGCAGCACAGCAGGTAGGCATCCCGAGAGGGCAGAAGGCTTCCTAACTTAATCAATGGCGCCACCAAGGAAGCGGGACCCCTTGGCCCTCTAGGGTCCATGGTCACCAAATCCTGGCTCTGTCTCTCTTGAATCTCTCCCTCCCCTCCCTTGGCACCCTTGGGTGAATTCAGGTCCCCACCGCCCCTTCTTAGGAAGGCAGCTTCTACCGCCCTCCAGGGAGGAAGCAAAGTGGCTTCCCTGTAGCTGTCACCGCCATGCCAGAGTGAATCATACTAACCATGAAACCTGGGGAAATTAGGGTGACAACGGGCGATCTTGGAAGGACTTTCTGAATGAGCTGGCTTTGGGGAATATTCATTTGCACTCAATTAAGTATTTATAGGTTGCCGGTTGCGGGCAGCTGTTGTGAGCACTGAGTCTACCCTGGGAGCGAGACAGATGCCATGGGCCGGTCTCAATTGCTTACAGCTGCAGCCCCAAAAGGGCGGGAGGTGCTGGAGCCACTCGGCAGAGGCGCTGTGGTTTGGGGGGATTTGCTTCTAGTGACACAGCTTAAGACCAAAATTGCACGGAGTGAAAATGGCCTTTGAAAAAAGTCCTTCAACTCGAGCTTATCAGAATGTGGACTCCTGAATGCTCAAAAGCCAAGTGTTACCTTGCTTGTTCTCTTGGCATTCAGTTGGGGTTCCCCTTTCTTAGAGGTGTGAGGCCTGGGTCTGTTTTTACGACAAATGCCACATCACAAAGTTTTTTGAAAGGATATGAACAAGAAGGATGAAAAGTGCAACATGAGGGAAAGAGGCCCTCCCTCCCTCCCTCCCTCCCTCCCTTCCTTCCTTCCTTCCGTCCGGAGCTGAGGTTGGAGCCCAGGGCCTTGCACACTAGGCAAATGCTCTACTACCAACCCACACCCACAGCCCTAGAGGCACCCCTGGAGTGCCAGATCTTGGTCAGAACCACGATATACTTCCTTTCTGGGTGGCCCGGGGAGGGCACTTGACCTCACTGTGCCTCAGTTTCCTCCCCAGAGAAATAGCACCCAAGCCCTGGAATTAAGCTGCATAACTGTGCGGCTCCTGGCTGGCATGCTTTCCGACTCCCACTAACGACCACCACAGGCTGTAATGAGCACGCGCTGCTTCTCTCTGCCTCTGTGTCCTCTTTCTTCTGGAACGAGACCCTGATGTTGGGGAGGACCTGGCTCTTCTCCTATTCAAACCATGGACTCCCACGAGAGCTGTCCAGTGCACATTGATCACTCCTTGGCCACAGGACCTGGGATCCAGCCCCACACTGGCTACAGTGACTGGCTAGAGATGACGACAAGGTTCAACTGTCATTTTTAGTCAGTCAACCAGTCATTAATAGCAAATGCTTATATACAACTTGGGCTGTGTCAGGCATTGATAGGTGCCATACAAGAATATACTGGCCTGTTTACGTTTTACCCGATTCCTGCAGGGCAGGAACTCAGTAAAGATAGGGACTAACAGGTACTCTCATCCCTATTTTACAGTGGGGAAAACAAAGAGGCTAAATGACCATCCTAGGAAGACACAGAGCTGGGAGTCCAGATAAGGATAAGGATGAATGTCTTTGGAATGGACCAGGAAATAAAGAAATTAAATAAATAAAAATTAAATAAATTTTCCTCGGGGGAAAAATCAGGTACACTACTCCCTGATATCCATGGGGGATATGTTCCAAGACTCTAGTGGATGAGCCGGGCGTGGTGGCACACGCTTGCCATCCCAGTATTTGGGAGGCTGAGACCAGAGGATCGCAGGTTCGCGGCCAGCCTCAGCTACTTAGGGAGACCCTCTGCAACTTAGTGAGACCCTGTTTCAAAATAAAGAATAAAAAATCGGGCTGGGGGGTGTAGCTCAGAGGTAGAATGCCCCTGGGTTCCATCCCCAGTACCATAAAACAACGACAACAAAACAGACAAGACTCCAGTGGATGCCTGAAGCCACAGATAGTATCAAACCATATACTATTTTTCATATAAATATACATATATACCCTATATATACTTTTTCATATATATATGTACACACTACACATATGATAAAGTTTAATCTATAAGTTATGCACAGTAAGAGGTTAACAACTACTAATAAAATAGAACAAGTATAACAATATACTATAATGGAATTTCCAGCATCACAAGTCTTATGCTTTTGGGGCCATTAATAAGTAAAATCAGTGTTAACTTGAATACACAGGCACTGTGACAGCATAACAACCAATCTAATAACAAAGGCGGCTAGTAAGTGACTAACGGGCAGGTAGTATATACAGCGTGGACACGCTGGACAAAGGCAAAGGCAGGATCCATGTCCTAGCAGGGCTCAGTGAGACAGTGTGAGATTCTTCAGGCTACTCAGGATGGTGCACATTTTAAATCGTATGAATTGTTCATTTCTGGAAATTTCCAGGTTAAGATTTTAAATTGCAGTTGACTGCCAGTAACTGAACCCTCAGAATGTGAGGTTTCAGATAAGGAGGGACTACTGTCCTCTCCAAGTCCTATAAAAGTACATTTCCCAAGTTGGGTACAGCACTCTCATCAGTCTTCCAAGAACTGCTCAGATCCTAGCATGCTTTCCTTGTTCCTGTCTGGTTTCTGACTTGAGGACATGGCTCCCAGGAAAGGCTTGCTGGCCCCCTCAGAAGCTCAGAGCTGCAGCTGAGGTGCAGTCTGGGCCCAGGCATGTGGCATCGCCTGTGGCTTCCCTGCTCCTCCTCCAGCTGAGATCGGTATGCTGATGCCCAGGAAGATCCAAAGGAAGGAGATTGAAAAGAACAATGAAACCTAAATTGCAGACAGCATTCATAAAGCCATCATGATTTTATTATCTGGCCTGGAGAAGTAAGTTTAAGTTTACGTTTTGGGACGAACTATAGGGTGAGTATCCCTTATCTGAAGTGGTTAGGA
Source organism: Glis glis (assembly GCA_004027185.1). Classification (NCBI taxonomy): domain Eukaryota; kingdom Metazoa; phylum Chordata; class Mammalia; order Rodentia; family Gliridae; genus Glis; species Glis glis. Next base: position 2,284 of record PVJS01030293.1, on the reverse strand, counting down.
CCAGCATTTTGGAACTTTTTGGATCTCTGGCATATTTGCACATACATAGCAAGAGACCTTGGGGGACAGGATCCAAGTCTAAACATGAAAATTCATTTATGTTTCATAGACACCTTATACACATAGCCTGAAGGTAACTTTGCACAATATTTCTAGGGTGCCTGTGTTTTGACTGTGACCCATCACATGAGGCCAGGTGTGGAATTTTCCACTTGTGGTGTTATATAAGTGCTCAAAAACTTTGGATTCTGGAACACTTTGGATTTTGGATTAGGGGATATTCAACCTATATGAAGAACATGTATTTTGAATGTTCCCCAACCTCTAATCCACTAATATGATGTGGAAAGAGGTGAAACACGGGTGCTGGGCACACAGGAGGGCACGTTCTGGGATCTAGGTGGTCAGGGCCACAGGCGGGATAGGCTGCCACTCAGAGGACTCTCACTTAAGACACAGTGAGGCCTAGCTCATCGAGAATGCTGAGCACCTCACGTCCATCTCTCTTTTCTGGAAGAAGGTAAAAAAGGCTTTCGATTTCCCCCAAATTGTATACATCTACCACTCAGTGGCAATTTTTAATATACTCTGAAAAGCTCTTGTAATTTTAGTCTGTCATTGAAAACAAAAAGCTGTTGTAATTGTAGTCTGTCATTTGAAACAGGTTGGCAAAATGTTCGAAAGAGGTTACTTTCTGAAATTGCAAATAGAATCTAGTGAAACTGACTAAGCTGCTCCACTAGGCTTTTTGTGCTGTGGGAGAAAGCAGCAAAGACAAGGGCTATCTTAGGAAGAGAGAGGTGCTCAACACCTGTGGCTCAGTGCAGATGACAGAAGGACACCTCCCAGCTAGTGACCCAGCGGATACTGTGGTTTGCGCAGGATGGTAACAAAAATCTAGACATTAAGCTTGGGACTGGGGGGTGTAGCCCAATGGTAGAACACGTGCTTAGCATGTACACACACCCAGGTTTAATCCCTGACACCAAAAAGTAAAAAAAAAAAAAAATTAATCTTGGAAAATGCTAGGTTAAACAAAAGTGAAACAGTTCCTTTACTGAGGATTTTTTTTTAACATGCTACAGTGATTGCAAATCCCCAAGAGGAGTTGTACCATGTAATAGACACGGAATGCTACTTTAGAACAGCATCCCAGTTTTGGAAAGACTATGTGAAGTAAAAAATAAGCACTTAGCTCATAGGACTACAGGCCAAAAGGGTACTGTGATGATTGCTCACAGTACCCTTATCTCCAACAGGGGAGAAGGGCAAGGTTTCATACACTTTTCACAAGAGTGTCTTATTTGGGGACTCATTTGTAAGATGACACCAAATTTTTAATGTTGTGTTTAAGATGACTTTTAATATTTTTTTTAACTACAGAAGCATCCAAGTTCATTATAGAACTTGTGAAATAGAGAAAAGTATAGGGTGGAAAATGGCAAGTCATTCACAATGCCCACATTCAGAAACAGTCATTATTACATCTTGATATGGCTTCCTCTCATCTTTGGGAAGCATATTTTTCGAGTATTGAGATCACATAACTGATCTAAACTTGTATCCTGTGTTTTTTTTCATTTAATGTTGACATACCCATATTTCATGTTACTTATATCCCTCATAGTATTATTTTTCTAGTTAAACATGTGTAACAGGCATATGGTTGGACAAAGTTTGAAAAATGCATGGACTCTTGAAACCAATCAAGATGAAAACATTTCCACTACCCAAAAGATTCACTTGTGCCTTTCCCAGTTAAACATACCATGTTTAAATGTTCATGTTGCATACTAATTAATGTGTGTGTGTGTGTGTGTGTGTGTGTGTGTGTGTGTGTGTGAGAGAGAGAGAGAGAGAGAGAGAGAGAGAGAGAGACTGGGGATGGATGGAACCCAGGGCCTTGCACATGCTAGGCAAGCTCTCTACCACTGAGCTACATCCCAAGCCCCACTTTTCTTTCCTTTCCATTTCCCTCCTCCTCCTCCTCCTCTTCTTCTTCCTTCTTTTCCCCCTTCTTCTTCTTCCTTCTCTCTCTCTCTGTACTAGAGGTTGAACCCAGAGACATTCAACCTCTGAGCTATACCCCCAGCCCTATTTTGCTTTTTAGTTTAAAACAGGATCTCACTAAATTACTGAGGTGAGAGTCTTGCTAAGTTGCTATGGTTGGCCTCAAACCTGAGATCCTCCTGTCTCAGATTCCCAAGGACTGGGATTAAACATGTGCTAGGACACCTGGCTCCCATTTTCTTTTTTTTTTTCTTTTTTTTTTTTTTTGCGGTAC
>PVJS01030292.1:0-24195 GCA_004027185.1 Glis glis | reverse complement strand
AGAGAGAGAGAGAGAGAGAGAGAGAGCTGAGGCTGGCCGCGAACCCGGATCCTCCGGTCTCCGCCTCCCAAAGTACTGGGATTACAAGCGTGCGCCACCATGCCCGGCCTTTTCAATGTTTTCTACTTCAAGTGCTTGCTTGAAACCTGGTATATTTCCTTAAAATTCCTTCATTAGAGTTCACAAAAAATATTTCTTTCTTTCTTTGGAAACCTCTGAAGTCTCATATGTACAAAATCTTTTACCAACTGGTGCATCCCCTTTTTCTTAACATGGGCTTCCACATTACCAAAACCAACATCTCAACAGTCCCATGAAATGTGCCCTGGACTATAATCTCTTCCATGTGAATGCTTCGTTGCATATGTATTTGGCGTTTGGCATCCTCTCTGCTTGTGTGTCTGTAAGTCGCCTACAGATCCATCTACACACTGCGGGAGGATGTAGGCGGTGCTACTGACATTGTTGTATCTGCCAAACTCTTAACACTTTACTACCACTTCTAAGAAAGCACTTGAAGAGTAAAACCAGGATTCCCTGATGATGACAATCCATTAACAGTTGTGCTTTCTCTTGTACATAATTAACACCTCAAGAAAGGACCTACTTTATCACATACTGAGAGAAGTCAGTACGAAAAAAGGCAGATGGGATGGGGAAACGCAAATATGAAAGTACGAAGGTACAAGGGACGCTCTAGCGTGCGTTCAAATAATCTACATAAGTATGTTCCGATTTGTGAGCCAGAATAAAAATAGCACAATTTGTCATGTAAAACTTAAAAAATGTGTTGGAAATGATTAAGCCTTGATTTAAATCTTGGATCGTTAGAATTTTCCATTATTAAGCCTGCCATCAGGGCTGTGGTCTAAGTATAAACATGCCCCACCACAGCTGCACAATTGTCTTAATTGGCACTAATTTTCCTCCAATTTCAGTATCATTTGTTTTCCTTAGTGTGGAAAAGAAGAGCGAGTTTGCTTTCTTTATCAGTGCTTGGGGAAAATAGCAGAGGGCTTGGCTTTGCTTGCAAATAAGGAAAATTGATCTATAATGTATTTCTGATAGAGCCTCCATCTTGCCCACTCATCATACATACTGAGGCTGAAAGTGATCATAGGCAATAGTGTTATGATATCTGCTTTGTTTGAATTCACATTTTCTCTGGCATTGGAAATAGGCAGTAATTTGTCTCCAGAATATAACTGAAAATTAATTCATGCCATGTTTTCCTGTATACTGTTATTCTTGACTACCATCCTATCTTTGTTGAGCTTTATTTTTGTTGAATATTATTTATTTATAGCCAAATAATTGCACTAATCTTACAGACTATGTAGAATTAGCAAACAAAAGAATCTTTGGGTTTTTGTAGATGGATGCTATCTGAAGAATTTGGGTCCTAGTTCTTAGTGATCTCAGGTTTCAAAAGTTCAAGGAGATTGGTTTAACAGAGTGTTAGAAGAACTAACACTTTAAGCGCTGGGCATGGTGGCGCACACTTGTAATCCCAGTACTTTGGGAGACAGAGACCGGAGGATCCGGGTTCGCGGCCAGCCTCAGCTCTCTCTCTCTCTCTCTCTCTCTCTCTCTACTTAGTGAGGCCCTCTGCAACTTCGTGAGACCCGGTTTCAAAATAAAGGATAAAAAAATAGGGCCGGGAGTGTAGCGCGGAGGTTAAACGCCCCTGGGTTCAATCCCCGGTACCGCAAAAAAAAAAAAAAACTAACACTTCAAGGAACAGGGTTTTGCTTGTTTATTTGTTTGCTTGTTTGGTACTGGAGGTTGACCTTAGAGGTGATCTACCTCCAAGCTACACCCCCAGCTCTATTTTAATTTTTATTTTGAAATAGGTTCTTGCTAAGTTACTGAGGGTCTTGCTAAATTGCTGAGGTTGGCCTAGAACCTGCGATCCTGTGGTCTCAGCCTCCCAAGTACTAGGATTACAGGCATGTGCCACTGTGGCTGGCTTCAAGGAACTTTTTTAAGGTGACAGCCAGCTAGTGAGTTTTATACATTTTAAAATCATTTCTCTTTATAAAATCTCATGTGTTTTGGAAACTACAACTTGGGGGGACATCGATGAACTCAAAGAGCTAAGAATTCAATGGAGTCACTTGAAAGATCCTTGGGGCAGAAGGGACTCCTTTGAGGAGACAGGCATGATAGGACATTTTGATGGGAGTGACATGCTCTCGTGTGAGGAAAGCTGACTCTCCTCAAAAGAAACCCTGGTTTTATGCAGCTCTGGGACTTTCAGACATCTTCACGGGTCAAATTTTTGGCTAAGACTTTTCTCAAGAGTCAGAAAGAAATGCTTGATGTCTCTCTTCCTTCGATTGTCAAAGACAAAAAACAAAATGCAGTTTTGGGAAATCTCTGCTGTCTCTCCTGATCTGCAAAAGTCCCTGCAAGGAGTTTTGGGAAATGTTACTCTGGCCCAAGGAGACAGACCTGGGTATGTTGGCTCAGTACCTTCTAATCAGTTTGACAAATGCTTGGTCTTTGCCCCAAGTTACTCTCTCTTTTCAAGTTGGCTTTGACCTAGATTCTTATAGAAGGATGTTAATGTGCTAGACCAGAGGCCTGAGACAATGTCTTGCTCCCCCACTGTACTCCCAGTGGGTAGCACAAAGCTTGTTAACAGGAGGCACAGGATAGACATTTATTCAAATAAACAAATGAGTTTATTTATCCCATGCTGATAATACCAGGAGTCACAAACTGTGAGTGTCATTAAGTATATCCACATCATATTTATTGAATCTCTATAGTCTTGGGTCAAACATAAATTAAAGACTGGGGGCAATATGGATTTCAATAACAGTTTCATTAGAATAGTGTAAACAGCTGGAAGCTTTTGAAATTAAAAAGATAATTATATTTCCATAATTGTTTTACACTGAATTCAGGCTTCAGCTAGCCAGATGCTTTGTTACAAGTACCATATTGGTGTCACAGCAACTTTGGAGGAAGTCACAAATGAATGGGAAGTTGAAATGGTGATGACCCAAAAAGATAATTTAACAGTGACTACAATGACTCCTGCTGAGAAAACAATGCCAAATTTCAGGCAAATATGTGAGCTCTTGTGAGGCGCCATATGTTTTTACATTTTAAAAAAACTTTAAAAATGTTGGTATAATTTTAGACTCAGAGAAGCATTTCAAAGATAGGACAGAGTTTCCATATAGTCTGCACCCAGTTTCTCCTATTGTTAACCTCTTATATTACCAGGGAACACTTATCACAATTAATTAACCAATATTGACATATATTATTAAATAAACTCAATACTTTGTTCAGATTTCATCAGTTTTCTCCTCTAATGGCCTATTTCTTTTTTTTTATTTATTTATTTTTTTTGCGGTACCGGGAATTGAACCCAGGGGCATTCTACCTCCGCACTACACCCCCAGCCCTATTTTTATCCTTTATTTTGAAATCAGGTCTCATGAAGTTGCGGAGGGCCTCACTAAGTAGAGAGAGAGAGAGAGAGGGAGAGAGAGAGCAAGAGAGCTGAGGCTGGCCGCGAACCCGTATCTTCCGGTCCCTGCCTCCCAAAGTACTGGGATTACAAGCGTGCGCCACCACGCCTGGCCTAATGGCCTATTTCTGTTCAAGGATCCCATCCAAGATATCACATTACATTGATAATCATGTCTCTTTAGGATCCTTAGGACTATGATAGTTTCTCAGATATTCCTTGATTTTAAGAACCTTGACATTTTAAAGAGTATTGTCATGTATTTTGTAGAATATACCTCAACGTGGAGTTGTCTGATATTCTTCTCATAGTTAAACCTATTGAAGGATATCTTGGTAGCTTCCAGTTTGGGGCAATTGTGAATAAGTCTGGTCTCAACATTTGTGTGCAGATATTTATGTGGACATAAGTTTTCAAATCAGTTGATAAAAATACATGGGCGTATGACTGCTGGGTTGTATGACAAGCCTATATATAGCTTTATAAGAAGCTGCTAAATTGTCTTCCAAAGTAGCTACACAATTTTGTGTTTCAGAATGAGAGTTTCTTTCTTTTTTTTTTTTTTGGTGCTGGGGATTGAACCCAGGGGCATTCTACCTCCGAGCTATACCCCCAGCCCTAGCCCTATATATTTTTTTAATCTTTATTTCAAAACAGGGTCTCACTAAGTTGCAGAGGGCCTCACTAAGTAGCTGAGCCTGGCTTCGAGCCTGTGATCCTCCTGTCTCAGCTTCCCAAGTACTCCTCACCATTGCTTGGTATTACTGATTTTTTAAAAAACATATTAACTATTTTAATAGGCATGTGGTAGGTTTTCTTGTTTGAATTTGTTTTTGACAAAGTCTTGTCAACCTCAGAGAGTACATTTAACAGAGATTTTAGAAATCACCAGTGCCGGGCGTGGTGGTGCACGCTAGTAATCCCAGTACTTGGGAGGCTGAGACAGGAGGATCCAGGTTCACGGCCAGCCTCAGAAACTTGCGAGGCCCTCGGCAACTTAGTGAGACCCTGTTTCAAAATAAAGAATAAAAAATCGGGCTGGCGGGTGGAGCTCAGAGGTAGAACGCCCCTGGGTTCAATTTCCCAGTAACACACACACACACACACACACACAGACACAGACATCACTAATCAAATTATTGCCTCTAATTTTTAAACTACACAAACTCACACACACACACACACACACACACACACACACACAACATACACATACAAAGCAAATTTGTGACAAGTATTTATCTGACAGAAAGTACCCACCTAGAATTAATTTCAAGAACTCCACTCTCCTATTGCCAAGGTCCCGACCCCTTTTCTCTCCCCAACAATTTCTCCAGTTCACTGGGATTTCTGATTCTGCATGTCTTCCTTTCATTTTTTTACCCATTTTAGGTTCCATGGTCCATAATTGTAATCACTCTCTTTTACCTTTCAGTTTCTTTGATTCTCTCACCCTCCTTTTCATTCCTCTGGCAAAATTCCCACTCCAGTTGAATTCTACTCTCCTCGTAGTTTCTACCTGCACCCAAAGAGCTGAATGTGGCTGGGGAAGTCACAGTCCATGCTAATACAACTTGAAGTAGGCCTTTGCGCTAAGCTGCTATCCAATTACATCTCCCTCATCAGTTTCCTTTTCCTCTCCTTCCCAGTTTTCTCCCCTCAAACTTCCAACGCATCTTTACTTGTCCTCATTCTCAGTTGATGACATGGCTCCTTATTTCTTCGAGACAAGAGGAACCATTAAAAGGGACCTCCACATGTTTCGAACACCAAATCCATAGGGCAACCGCTATCTCCACTAACACACATGCTCTGTCTTTACTTTCATCTTCTTAACCTGAACAACCACTTTTGCTTCATCAGGGAACCTAGAAAAGAGAAAGTGTGTGGAGTGGACAGGAAGGGAAGCTTAGGTTTCCCACCACTTCTTTTTTTTTTTTTTTTTTTGCGGTACCAGGGATTGAACCCAGGGGCATTCTACCTCCGAGCTACACCCCCAGCCCTATGTTTTTATACTTTATTTTGAAACCGGGTCTCACGAAGTTGCAGAGAAAGAGAGAGAGAGAGAGAGAGAGCTGAGGCTGGCCGCGAACCCGGATCCTCCGGTCTCCGTCTCCCAAAGTACTGGGATTACAAGTGTGCGTCACCGCGCCCTGCCCACCACTTCTTTACTAACTGAGATCAATCCAAGACATCATTTTTTCCTCTAAAAGCTGGATCATAATATTGTCCACACATATCTATCTCCCAGGAGCACGGTGAGAGTCAGTTGGAATCATGTCACTTAAAATGCTTTAGAAATATTAAAACTCCAAATAAAGAATTACCATTATGATAAAGACATCAAACAGCTAAAAAAAAAATCCCTGAGGGAAAAGTTCATTCAATTAGAGAGGGATAAGTTTTGTTGAGATTATTATTCAAATAAACTTGTTATCAATTGTTTTTAATTAGAAAAAAGAAAATCTATTATTTTGAGCTCTCTGTCACTCTGTATCAATAAAGACCACTGTGTTGTATTGCGTGGTAAGGTTTTAGAAATGCAGTGGAGACTTTAGAGACTCTAGATCACTCTTCCTATTGTAGGAAAGTGGTGTCTACTCACTATGCTATTTAGTAAGTTCTTCGGGAGTGGGGAATCATGTCTTGTATCTTCAACTATATCTATAGCACATATGCGCTCTCAAGCACTTAGTCATAGCTCACTAAATACGTTTAAACTCCAGATGGAACATAGCAGAAAGAAAGAGGCATGAGATGCCAGGACATTCAAGATCAAGACTTGGTCCGGCAAATTATTAAGAGAATATGACCTTGAAATGTCACTTCTCCCTGGATGCCCAGTTAAATGAATATTTGTTAATGAAGGAATTGGGAAAGAGTCCCTCTAGAACCTTTCACATCCAATTATTTTATAAACTTCAATTCTCATTTCTTTAAGTTCTCCATTAACCTCTATGTTACATTTGCTAGAGAACACACTAGCCTTGTGTCCTATCATCTGTTCAATTTAATCCAACACACCTTGGGGCTCACTTTTGTCTGAAACTATAACTCTATCTTTATTGTTTTCCTTGAGCTTCAAAAATATACAAGTTGCCATTTTAGAAATGTGATCTACTGTAGCTTTTGCAAAGAGGTAGCATTCAAGGAAAATTCAATTGTTACTATTCAGGATTTAATAAAGAACATGTTTCCTTTTAAATCAATAGTGTCTAAACCTTACCCTACTGGAATAATGCTGCGTTCTGTTGTTTGGAATGATTTTTCCATTCATTGAAATAATATTTGGCTTTAAAGTCAAACTATCTGATTAGTGCCATGGGCCTGAGTATCAATGCCATGGTAGCCATTTTTAATCATAACATTTTTCAGCATTCTCTTAGAGATGGCAGAAAAACATTTTTCAACAAATAACAAATGATGGAAATACACAGAGTTTTACAATGCAATGTAATTTGGAAAATTGCCAATAGTTTAAAGCATTTATTTTTAAGATCCCTTAGAACATATTTTGCTTGAGAAAAATGAACTCTTACATCATGATAGATACTGAATGTTTCAACTTTCACCACTGAATGTACATGAGACCTAGAAGTACTCTTTCCCTTCAGAAAAATCCAGAGCAAATACTATCATTAGAAAATAAAGGTTAATGTCATCTTTTACTATTTTTTACAATTTAAATTCTGACCAACTAAGCTCCAAGTCCACAAGGTGTTGTCCTAAGCCTTTTATTTGGAATCTTCTAAATTACCTAGCAATTATCAGTTTTAAAAAGGTTGATTAATCACTGGTCTCCAGCTTACATTTTTCATGATGCTCTTTGGAACATAGTTAATTTGGTGAAGTAGGCCTCATCATCTCACCGTGCTTCCCACTTTTCTCCTCATTTTTCTCCCTTATTTTGTATGGAAAAAAGAGGGGAGAAAGAGCTCTGCTTTGACACATTTCCAACACTTTACTTTAGTGAGAGATACATACATTATGCATACCCTCCTCCTGCATCTTCCAATGTTGACCATCAGCACAAACACCATTGCACATGGATGTATCCATTCCCTACTTGACCCTTCTGACTTCAGTCCCTGTCTCTAAAATTCAGAAACAGATCCTTTCAAGTGTTACGAGATTTAATCAGTGTATCCTGACATACTTCACTGAGAAAAAAAAGGAAAAAAGAAAACTAAAAAGGAACATAAAAGAATGCTGGTTATCATGAAATTCCAGACAGTGGGCTTCTCTGTACCTCCTCTTAATTTCTACTACAAAAACAACCAGCCATATCATGTACATTTAAGGTTAGGACTCTATTTTCATATTTGGCTTCACAATTTCTTTTTCTATCTTTTAATCTTATTAAAATTATTATCCTTCTTCCCTTTCTTGCTCATGAAAAAGGGGCAAGGAAAAATGTGGAGGTGAGGTCCACTAATAGGGAGACAGCAAGAAGAAATGCTCAATAGTAGCCTCGCAAGCTTTATTGTCTCTGTGGACCTTCCTGGGGATAACGGTCTCGCCTGGGTTGCTTAACACAGAGCAGTGGCCAGACTTAAGGAAGACTGCCAAGTTGGGAAAAGTGAAATATTGCTATGGTGTTCAGTATATCATCCTTATTTTGTTGGCCTAGGTCTCCAGTCTTTATGTAAAGTCAAATAAAGTCTAGATCATTTTAACTGCTGTGCATGTTAATCTACTTAGTAACAAAGCCACCATTATCCCAGGAAAGGGACTGAAATGCTTCTCTCCAGTTATCTGTAGCAATTGTGAGGCCAAAAATATTCAGATGGCTGTAAAAATATAGAATTGGCATTGATTTTGTTTTATAGATATGTATTTTCAGGGTTGGAAGGGCCTAACCCAAGCCATCTCATAACATGATCTAGAAAACTAGCAAGCCCCCCCACACATATCGTTTGTTGGTGCATTGTATTTATACATATGAAGATTCAAAGTGATACAAATGTACATACCTATATCACTTGGTGCTTTTCCCTCCATATCCCCCCTGCCCTGTACATTTAGTGAGATTGGCGGTGATACCTTCATATATGGACATAACATTACTTGATCTGTTTCCTTCCTCAGTTCTCCTTTTTCTCCTCCCCATCTCTCACCCCCAATCCCCTTTCAATATTTAACTGGTCTCTCTCTTCATTCATCTAAAGTCCCTTTTGTTCTCTATTTTCTTTTTAGCTTCCACATACGAGAGAAACCATACCACCCTTGACTTTCTGAGGTTGGCTGATTTCAATTGGCATAATATTATCTAGTTCCATCTATTTTCCTGCAAATGACATAATTTTGTTCTTCTTTATGGATGAGTAAAACTCCGTTGTGTGTGTGCATATACCACATTTTCTTTATCCATTTATCTGTTGATGGATACCTAGGTTGGATATATAATTTGTCTCTTGTGAATTGTACTGCTATAAAATAAACATGGGTATGCATGTATCACTATAGGATTCTGACTTTAGTTCTTTGGAGAAAATACCAAGGAGTGGTATACTGGGTTATATGGTGGTTCCACGTCTAGTCTTCTGAGGAATCTCCATAACTGATCTCCATAGTGGTTGTACTAATTTACAATTCCAACAACACTAGCGTGTGTTATTGTTTATATTCTTGATGATTTGCCATTCTAACTAGACTACATACTTACTTGTTGTCCCTATACCAAATGTTCAAGTTTATCTTTCAATAACTCTACTGATAAGAAACTTAAAATATTCTTAAGCAACCTATTTTTGCCCCTAACTGGCTCAGTCTGAAAAAAATGTGATAGTATTAGCAGAGACCTTTCAAATACAATTATGAAGATACCTTTGACTGAAAAAAGACAGGCTTTTATGATGAATAAAATTCTATATCTATTGTATCATGTGAATTGAAAGTGTGCCTGTTAATCAAGCATGGTGGGCATGCCTGTAATCCTAGTACTTGGGAAGCTGAAACAGGAGGATCACACAGTCAAGATCAGCCTCAGCAACTTAGTGAGACTCCCAGTAACTGAGAGAGACCCTGTTTCAAAATAAAAAATAAAAAAGGGCTGGGGGTGTAGCTTAGAGATAGAATGTCCCTGGGTTCAATTCCTAGCACCACAGGCATATACAAAAAAAAAAAAAAAAGTATGCCTCCCAATCTCTTTGGCTTGTCTACAACAAAGAGAAAGCTACAACAAAATTCCCAGAAAGTCATTGGGTGAAGGATAATAGGAGCTGATTTTTATATATGACCAATGAGAATTCAGGGAAAATGAGGGGAAAATGAGGCTTGAAGAATAATTTGCAAAGTCTGAACAACAGGGAGTTTTATTAATATCTCAGAAGCAAGGATGCCAGAAATCCATAAGTTCCATTATTGTGATTCCACAGTGGAGACAAGGACTCAAGAATTTGATCCTAAGCACTTGGAGAGAAAAAAAAATTGCATAATAAGAAAAGAACTACACAATGCAAATAATAAAGTTACCTTTGGAGAAGTTGAGTCATAGTGAAAATTCCTTAAGGAAAACGTTTTGGTTTCATATAAAACATACTTATGTCAGTATATCTTTACTATTGAAATGAGAAGTTAGGCATGAAACTATTTCTCTCTTCTTGGCAATGAACAAAATAATTGAGAGGCAAAAAGATCTATTATTCAAGTTAGTGCTTGGGAACTATGGATCTAATACATAGTTCTGAGGATTCTCGGGGTCCTTCAAATATTTAAAAAATGTCTGGCCAAAATTTCTCTAATAATGGTGTATCTTTTAGCTGGTTTTTATTTTCAGTTAATGCTTATTAGAAGTTCTGATTTGATATTACGTATCTTTGATGTAAACTTGAAATATGAACTAATTGTTACTTTTAAAAACCTTTGTGTGATATCTGTGGACCAAAAATGACTAATTAAATATAACCTAAATTGAAAAAATGTTTGGGGAACTGACCTAGTCTTCCTATAAACCGAGACGAGAATTCATGTAAGAAATCACTAGCTATCTTCAAAAATATTAATAGGAAAAAATGTAGGGAAGGACAGTTAGGAACCAAATCGAATGCGCAAGCAGAATACCATCTATTAACCTATCTCACTTCTTTTTATTTTCTCCTCCTCCTCTTTACATCTTCCTTTTCTTCCTCTTCTGCCTCCTCCTCTTCCTTCTTCCTTTCTCTCTCTCATGCACATACACATGTGAACATGAGTATGTACACATGTACAAACTCACACATGGGCACCCACCTCCACTATGGATTGAGCTAATCTCCTGTCATTGGCCTCCTGCTCCAAGCACCCCCTTAGACACTCCCCATCAGGCAGGTGAAGCATGCTCAGGGTGAAGTCTCCTGACAGGACGTGCCTGCTGCCTCTGCATTGTTCTGTCTGCCGACTTTATAGGCAGAATACATTCTGCACCAATGAAGAAGGGAATCATTAAGAGAAGCAGCACTTCAACAAACTGCTTCTGCCAAGAGGACGGTGCTTGACCCCTAGCATAGAACAAGTACTATAGAGTTAACTACTCCAATTATATAACTAAGGGCAAGTAATTCATTTCAGGAGATATGGAAGATGAAATCAAAACTGCTATTTCAATTCATCAAAGCACCCATGGAATCCACTAACAGAAAGAGTGACTTAAAATGTCTAATTCATTTTTTCTTTTGTGACACTGGGGGTTGAACCCAGGGGCATTCTACCTTCAAGCTACACCCATCCCTATTTTTATTCTTTATTCTAAAACAGGGTCTCACTAATTTGCAGAGGGCTTCACTAAGTAGCTGAAGCTGGCCACGAAGCTGTGATCCTCCTGTCTCAGCCTCCCAAGTACTGGGATTACAAGCATGTGCCACCACGTCAGGCTCTAATTCATTTTTTTAAAAATAAACTCACATAAACTCCAATTTGTAAAAAAAAAACATAGAAGTGGCATTTATTAGTATATACTTTTTCAAAAGTTCAACCCAGTAATCACAGTAACTTACTAAAAATGTTAAAATTGGCTATAAATAACACTTTCACATGAACATTTGTATTTTAATTTTTAAGTTTATTTTTAAGAAGTTAAATTTAATGCAATTATTTACAGAAATGTATGAAGCATCTTGGAAAGAATATAGTTCAAAAACCACTGATCTAATTGTTTAAAATACTTTATTGTTGTGGCCACTAGGATGAAGAATTCTTCTTATTACTTTCCCCAGTTATAACTAAGTGAAAGTTTAAAAATAGATCACATGGCTTTTCTTCAGATTTGAGATTAGTCCTATGTTTATAGCCAAAACTTGTTCCAATAAAATTGTCTTAAAGATTGGGTAAGATTAATCAGCGCTCATCAAAACAAACTAAAAGAATGGGGAAAATGAGCTCGTTAGTGAAATAACTACTGTGAGGTAGAAATGTCACCTTCTTCCTCCCTCCTCTGATCACAGTCATCATTCCGACTACCTGAAAGACTAGGAGTAGCTTGATGGGAAAAAATGAGTTAAATCAATAATATTATATTTCTTGAACATTTGAACTACAAAACATGGAAAGAGGTTAAAGCCTTCTACTTATCAGAGAAGAACAAACAATATTTAAAGATACATGTCTCTTCCAAGGACCAAAGAGTCCTTGACAAGCTGAGTCCTCTTGGAAAGCTATTGTTAGTAAAAACAAAAATAGTTCCATAGAAAACTGAGTCCTGAGAATTGCACAATACCAGAATAAAACTTCACAAACTCTTGCAATCGAATTTTGAACTTTTCCATGAAATTCAGTGCCATTATGGCTGCTGTTCTTGTATTTCTATAAGATTTCTTTTCTTAGTTCATGTATATCCCTACCATAAACCCCATACTTGAATTAGCCCGAATGAACTTCTGGGTTTTTTTTATAAAATAAAGTACCATGGGTTATATTCTTCATATTATACTCTGCTATAAAGAAACATCATTGTGAGGATTCATTTGATTTTCATTTACATATTTGCATAAAGTAAGTCTACTCTGCTTCAAAAATAAAAAAGTATCTCATCTCTTATCTTAAATATTTGCTGATCTCTATATGGCCAATTCCACCAATTTGAAAAAAGCAAGCAATTCTAAACAAAAGGCTCCATGAAGAACCAAATCATTAGAAATATACAGTCCAAGGCTGTGGTCATATAAAAATAGTGGAAAAGATGTCTAGTAATAAGGGTACTACAATGGAGGTGTGTTTTATTACCAATCATGCAATTTTTGTGTCATTTTAACCCAATAATAATTGTCATATTGTAATGGAAAAATATAAAGTATGAAACATACCAATTTTTTTTAGTTTTTACTTAATATAGGCCACTTGTTGGGCACTAGGTCTATATATCTCTATATTACTATGTATCACTCCCTATATATGTCTATATCTCTCTATATATACATATCTCATATATGAGATATACATATATATTATATATATGCATATATATGTAATATATGCATATATGATATATATCATATATGATATATATATATGAGATGATGAAAGCTTAACTAAAATAGTAATAATAAAGAGAATTTGAGGGATTCCAAATATTTTTGGGGAAACAAAAATAGAAGTTGGTGGTTGGTAATGGATGGAAGAGGGATAATTTCTGGTGTTGTGGCTTCAGCACTGTATACGTAGTAGTTACCTCTGGGGGTGCAATACACAGGGTTTGGAGGATCCTGATTGGAATAAGAGATGTGTAGGCTTCAGAGGTGAATGGTAAGTTCTGTATTTCAACCTGTGTTGAGTATTCACCGAATAATATTCATGTGGCTTTCTATATTTGTGATTTATTTCAGAATAAATACATTTATAAGAAAATTTTTCAATACCATTAGAAAACCTGGAAAACATTATGTTAAGTGAGATTAGCCAGTGAAGGGTCATACGTTTTCTCTCATATGTGGAAGCTAGGGAGTAATTGGGATACAATGGGAACTTTAGATAATGGAGGAGAAACTCCAGTGGAGCCAGGGAGGGGGTCTAGGGAAGGGTGGGAGGGTGGAGAGGGAGGATCAATGAAGGAATCATTTCCATTGACATTATGTACATATGTGAGAATACCAATGCCTATCTCAATATCTTGTATGGGGAAGGGGAAGAGCCGGGAGGGAGCCAGGGAAAGCTCACCAAGTGCTGTGTGCATGTATGTCACTATCACTATGAACTACCTTATGATGTGAGACTATATTGCACCAATAAAAGTATAAAAATATATTTTTTTGAAAATTCAATAGGCAAAAATCTTCTGGAATAGTATCATAGCTGAGGAAGTAGAAGATATTTGAAAGAGGGGGAGTCTCATTTGTAACATGAAGGTAGCAATACAATTTAGCAGAATTTGTAAAAAAAAATGAAGTGACTTCTGCAAAGATTTTTTTGTAAATAAATCTTAAGTTGTTAGTTTTAAAGATTTAGATAAAAATATTAATTTAAACCAGATGTTGGCAAGATGGCAGAATAAGGATTCCCAGCACCTGTTCTCCCATAGAAACACCAATTTAACAATGATATATGGACCAAAATACTTTTACAAGAGGTTTGGAATCCAGTTAAGAAGTTGTAGGAGCCAGGTGTGATGACACACACTTGTAATCCCAGTACTTGGGAGGCTGAGACAGGAGAATTGCAGGTTCGAGGACAGCCTCAGAAAATAGTGAGACTCTCATTAACCTAGCGAGACCCTGTTTGAAAATAAAAATAAAACAGGGCTGGGGTGTTTCTCGGAGGCAGAATGCCTCTGGGTTCAATCCCCAGTTCCATTAATAAATAAATAAATAGATAAATAAATAAATGAAATTGTAGTACCCTAGATGAGCACAAAATAAAAGAACAGTTGTCTTGAAACAGGTGAAAAAAGTAATTTCAAAAGTTTACTGGAGTCAGTCAGCCTTTCCCCAAGAGTGCACAGCACCCAAAAAGATCACCTCAGCCCACAGTTTCTCCCTGCAGGGACAGAGAGAGTAAACCATGTTCTCTCTCTCTCTCTCTCTCTCTCTCTCTCTCTAAAGGGAGAAATAGTCAGAAATGCAGTAGTAGGAGCAGGAGACCTGGTACTTCGTTTTTAAAAAGAATGAAACAACTAGACAAGAAATCAACAGAAAAAGAAGACTTAAATAACACTGTAGATTAAAGGACCTAACAGACATACACAGAACATTCCTCCCAACAGCAGTAGAAAATACATTATTTTCAAGAGGCTGTGGGACATTCTGCAGGATAGATCACGCGTTAGGCTGCAAAACAACTATTAACAGATTTAAGAAGATTGAAATCATGCCGTGTCTTAAAATATCTTCCAATTTCCCATTCAATTTCTTCTTTGACCCAATGGTTATTCAAAAATATGTTTCATTTTTACATATTTTGAATTTTCTAGTTTTCCCTCTGTTATTGACTTCTGGTTTCATTCCACAGTGTTTGGTTATTTTTAATTTGAATTTAACTTGTATGTTTAACCATATTTTACTCAAACTGATAAATCAAGAATAAACTGAAATTTCATTTCGCTTTATAAATTTGATCAAATAAGTTTAGTTTAAACATCATCTAGCTCTTTCATGTAAAATATATGTCACTTTGAGCATATTACTTACATACTGTAAATTGAGACTGATAACACAGCTTCACAGGTTTTGATGGGACTTAAAAGTGTGCGCATTCTTGCGTGGGTGCATGTGTGCAAGTGTGTGTGCATGTGTGCGTGTGTATGTGTGTATTAGTGTGTGTGAGTGCATGTGCATGTGTGTGTGCGAGTATGTGTATGCGTGTGCGAGTGTATGCGTGTGTGTGCGAGTGTATGCATATGTGTGTGCGATTGTGTGTACATGTGTGAGTATGTGTGTGTGCATGTGTGTCTGCGTGCATGTGTGTGTGTGTGTGTGTGTATCGTAACAGCTAGCACGTAACAGGTAAATTGTCTTCAGCAATGACAGTTCCAAATCGGTTCGCTCTAGTTAGACCACTTGAATCTCAGTTTTAGTCATTATTAACCCAGAACTCCAGGATCAATCATTTTGTCTCTCAAGGGTAAAGTAATATGGGTAAAAAAAGTTGAAATGATTGTTAGATCAAATTGAATGATAGAATCGCAACTAGTAAATTCAGTAAACACTCTCATTGCTTTGTTAAGGTGAATCTTTCTAATGTTTCCAGTTAAGACTATTTTCATGTCTCCTGAGAAGTAATTTTCACTGTTTGAATTTCATTAAGCTCAGAATTTGGAAGTCATGTTCACTTTATCCCTGAGATATGAAAAGTGTTCAGAAATATAACTTTCAACACCAAAGAGGAATACATACCTAAATTTACTTCTCCTCTGCCTCTACCCCCTCTTCTTTCTCCTCCTCCTTCTTGATTAAACTTTTTGAATTAGATACAATGGGCAGTTTCTTTGATAACTTAGATATGAGTGGCATATTCTAAAATCTAAAGAACCAATTTCTTGGTTTATTAATAGAAATTGAAATCCTCATTAAAGTAGTATGAATAAACCTGAAACAGTTATAAACCACTTAACTTCTTTCTGTTTTATAGCAGTGACATGTCATTCTATTTTTACTTATTATTATTTTCGTATTAATAGGTAACTTGTGTTTTTACCATGAGTAATTTTCAGCAGATATAGTTACTTAGACATATTTAAAATTTATATATTCAAAACTTTTATCAAGTGTACTATATAGTTTGTTTTCTTTTCAGTCAAATCAAACCCTAAGAATTTGTCAGTAGTAGTTAAAAGAGAGCCTGGTTGGATAACTCGTATGTTCATCTTCAGGTCTGTTATTTTCACCAAATTTCATTAGGTCCTCTGAATTCATAGTTCTATAAAAATGGCATATTCTAAAACATAAAAATGGAATGTACTTGTATATGACCAAAATACCTCTATTCTGATCCTCATACCTTAAAGCCATTATTTCTGAGAACTTACTTTATAAATCGAGCAGGCTTACTCTATCAATCATATATATTTTGTCCATATTTATGACAACTTGTTAAAGAAATACAATAAACCTGAATTGGAATGAAAGCCTATTTTCTTCAGACAAGGATGCAGTACATGGAAATACAGTGTTCTATACCTGAGTTCATAACCTCATGCTGCTAATGCGGGCTAGGAGAGTCTCCTAATAGAAACACACAGGAAAAAATAGATAGCAACCCCCCATTAGAGGAGTAAGATGAGCCAGGTGGTCACTGAGAAGGTTCTTAAAGATCTGGGGTTGTTCACTCCAAGAGATAAGTGGCTTGTTTGCCGGGCTTTGTGGTATATTGCTCTTCATGTAATAGCACATACAGATAAATTCTGACTTACAACCTAATGGTGAAGACTTTATGTGTCCACACTTAACATCGAGCTTAAATATGGTTCTCTTCAGAGGTGATGGAGCTGATGGTACAATCACTTAACAAAGTATGATAAAGGCAATATTAGCACATATATTCCCTAAGAACTATAGAGCTGGTTAATAATTACATCCTACACTATAAAACTGTCTCAAAATTCCATTTTCTCTAATAGTTATCTCAACTCAAGATTTTAGCTTTGGCTATCTTAGATGAGTTTTTATGTTTCTATCACGACCATTCTATTCTGCTTTTGTGTCATTGGAATGAGCTTTTTAAAATATATGGATAATCTGTAAGAACATTGATAATAATAATATTTATAACATTTATGATAAAATGGCAAAATAAAATTTTAGAAAAGAAAGATCGTTTTCTAGTCCTTTAAAAATTAAGAAACAATATGATAAAACATATTAATAGGGTTTTTTTCTTATTTCTTAGAAGATATTTAATGAGCCAAGCATTGTGGTACACGCCTATAAACCCAGTACTTGGGAGGCTGAGACAGGAGGATCATGGGTACACCACCAGCCTCAGAAACTTAGTAAAGCCCTCCACAATTTAGTGAGACCCTGTTTCAAAATAAAACATAAAAGCCGGGCGTGGTGGCGCATGCTTGTAATCCCAGTTCTTTGGGAGGCAGAGACCGGAGGATCCGGGTTCGCGGCCAGCCTCAGCTCTCTCTCTCTCTCTGTCTCTCTCTGTCTCTCTACCTAGTGAGGCCCTCCGCAACTTCGTGAGACCCGGTTTCAAAATAAAGTATAAAAATATAGGGCCGGGGGTGTAGCGCGGAGGCAGAACGCCCCTGGGTTCAATCCCCAGTACCGCAAAAAAAAAAAAAAAAAACATAAAGAGGGCTGGGGGTGTAGCTCAGAGGTAGAATGCCCCTGGGTTCGATCCCCAGTACCACCAAAAAAAAAAAAAAAGATATACAAACTACTCACTTAGAAAGTTAGCTGTGCTTATAACCATCCAGAAGAGAATGTGTATCAAAATGATATTCTAGAATATTCTTAGAATCAGGATATAATGTTTTCTCAACCAAAAGTCTACGCAGATGAAATATAATAAAATAAATATGCATTCTTAACATAATTTAAATATCCTTGTATTTTATTTGTCTGTTTACATGTTGGCCAACCTTATTAGTCTATAAGTTATTTGAGGACTTTGAAAGTCTTTTCAAATAATGAGTGTTACATTGACCTCAATATTTTTAAAATTATATTTTGAATTTGAGATATAATTGGATATTAGTTCCAAGACTAGGATTATTTGTCTCAGAAATACAAAATTAGTTTATCACTAGTAAAATCAATCAACATAATTCACATATTAACATATTTTAAAAGAAGCATATAATCATCTCATCAGCTATAAAAAAGTGTTCGATGAAATTCAACTTCATTACTGATAAATATTATTTAAATACTAAAAAAAGAAACTTACTTAACCTTATTAAGATTACAAAAATACCTAGAGCTAACCAATTTCATAAACAATTGTACAATATTAAAAACATTTCATTGAGGTTGGGAACAAGAAGGTGTCTGCTGTCCCCACTTTTGTTCAACCCTATACTAGTTTTCACCTAGCAATAAGTCAAGGAAAAATAAATCAAGACCAAAAAGATTCAAATGGGAATCAATACTATGAACAATTCATATATGATAAGGTTATTATTTCAGTCAATAGTCTCACTTCTGTGACCCAAAATATCTGATGACTAGAGGAAGGAAAATGTATTTAATTTATTTGCTCACAGTTGTGGAGGTTTCAAAGGGTTCAGTCCACGTGAGGCCAGGTTACATCTGCAGAGTTCAGGGCTTGGTGGCAGGAAGCAGAGAGAGGGAGAGAGTGCAAGGGCTCTGCTCTCATATCACGGAGGCTGGAAGCAGAGAGCACTGGTAAGAAGGGGGCCCATGGTCACATGTAGTCCCCAAAGCCACACCCCCAGTCATCCACCCCCTCCAGTCACACTCCACCTGCCCAAAAAACCCATTCAATAAACCCACTACAATGGATTCATCCGCCAATGCGATTAAAACTTTCATGATTCAATTATATCACTTCTAACAATATATAAGCTCTTCAGGGGACAATATATGAGCTCTTCAGGGGATTTTACTATTGCTAAACTAATTTTGTATTTCTGTATATAAGCTCTTCAGAAAACCAGACCAGAGCCGGGCGTGGTGGCACACGCTTGTAATCCCAGTACTTTGGGAGGCAGAGACCGGAGGATCCGGGTTTGTGGCCAGCCTCAGCTCGCACATGCTCTCTCTCTCTCTCTCTCCGTCTCTCTCTCTCTCTCTCTCTCTCTCTCTCTCTCTCTCTCTCCCTCTCTACTTAGTGAGGCCCTCCACAACTTCGTGAGACCTGGTTTCAAAATAAAGTATAAAAAAATAGGGCCGGGGGTGTAGTGCGGAGGTAGAACGCCCCTGCGTTCAATCCCCGGTACCACAAAAAAAAAAAAAGAAAACCAGACCAGTTTTCTACATAGAAAATCCTAAAATACCCACATATAAATTATGAGAATTAATACAAAAATATAGTAAATCTTGTGAATAAAAATTGATATACAAACTCAACCAATCACATTTTACAGATCAACAACAAATAGAAAATGATAAAAGACAAAGGACATTTAAAATAATGTGAAAAATATAGAGAATCTGAAAGTAAAATTAATCAAATAAGTCTTAAACTTTATAAAGACATAACATTTTATAATTAGTGATTTTAAAAGACAGATAAAAGGGGAAATATGCCATGCCATTGAAAGCTCTGTATTAAAAGGATTCTGATTCTTTTCCAATTGATCTATGGATTTATTGGCAACAACAGCCAAAACATTCTTGAAGAAGGTCAACATGGAGAAACCTATTTCCTGCCTTATTTGAAGGCATATTATAAATCAGTAGAAACTAAGAGAGTGTCACATTGGTGGATGGAAAGAAAAATGAACCAATAGAACAAAGAAAGTGTAGTGAGGAAGCAAAACATAGTATACATGTATGTATCGCTATCGTAAAAAAAAGTATGAAATGTAGATCAATGGGGAATGGATAAACTTTTCACTGGTCTGTGACAATGCTTTCCTATATTACCTCATACTGCTCAAAATTGACTTCAAGTAGCTCAAATACCCAAATGTGGCCGGGCGTGGTGGTGCACGCTTGTAATCCCAGTACTTTGGGAGGCGGAGACCAGAGGAACGAGGTTCGTAGCCAGCCTCAGCTCTCTCGTTCTCTCTCTCTCTGTCTTGCTCTCTCTCTCTCTCTCTCTCTCTCTCTCCTTAGTGAGGCCCTCCGCAACTTCGTGAGACCCGGTTTCAAAATAAAGTATAAAAAATAGGGCCGGGGGTGTAGCGCGGAGGTAGAACGCCCCTGCGTTCAATCCCCGGTACCGCAAAATAAATAAATAAATAAATAAAGACCCAAATGTGAAAAGGCAAACCTACCTAAAAAATACTTTAAAAACCACAGATCTTTATGACCACAGGGTCTTTTTCTTTTTTTTTTTTTTTTTTGTGGTAGTGGGGATTGACCCTAGGGGCATTCTACCTTTGAGTTATACTCCCTGCTCTTTTTTATATTTTTGTTTTGAAACAGAGTCTCGCTAGGTTGCTAAGAGTCTCACTAAGTTGCTGAGGCTGGTCTCGAACCTGCATCCCTCCTGTCTCAGCCTCCCAATTCCTGGCATTATAGGCGTGCATTTCCATGCCTGGCTCAAAAGTATTTCTTAAGGGCCAGGTGTGGTGGCAAACGCTTGTAAACCCAGTACTTTGGGAGGCAGAGACCGGAGGATCCGGGTTCGCGGCCAGCCTCAGCTCTCTCGCTCTCTACCAAGTGAGGCCCTCCGCAACTTCATGAGACCCGATTTCAAAATAAAGTATAAAAAAAATAGGGCCAGGGGTGTAGCGCGGAGGTAGAACGCCCCTGGGTTCAATCCCCGGTACCGCAAAAAAAAAAATATTTCTTAAGTTTGCAAATTAATAAAGAAAATGATTCAATACATTTGGCAATGTTTTAGTTAGGAACTTGTGTTTCACAAAAGGTACAAAAAAGAGACTGAAAAGATAAGCCAGAAATTTTGAGAGATATTTATAATACATATACCTGAAAAATCAATACAGGAAACTACATCCAAATAGAAACATGGGAGAAACCCTTCAACAGGTCAATAAAACCTGAAAATCCAACGAAGGGGAAAATGCTTAGTTTCATTTACACTAAGAGATATACAGCCGGGCGTGGTGGTGCACGCTTGTAATCCCAGTACTTTGGGAGGCGGAGACCAGAGGATCCAGGTTTGCGGCCAGCCTCAGCGCTCTCTCTCTCTCTCTCTCTCTCTCTCTCTCTCTCTCTCTTTCTCTCTCTCTCTACCTAGTGAGGCCCTCTGCAACTTCGTGAGACCCAGTTTCAAAATAAAGTATAAGAAAATAGGGCTGGGGGTGTAGCGCAGAGGTAGAACACCCCTGGGTTCACTCCCCGGTACCACAAAAAAAAAAAAAAGAGAGATGCATGCTAAATCACACTGACGAGATTGACAATTAAGATGACTGAGCAACTGGTTGTATGTTCTTGGGAAGCTCTGGCCAGTTCAGTAAAATGCAACCTTATGCTGTATTTGCTTTCCTTCCTGCCTGCCTCCTTTCCCTCGGGTCCTTATCCTTCCTGACTCAGGTTGCTTCCCAACTCGCTCTCAGGAAAGCCTTTACCAGATCAACTTTGCTTTATCTAGACTTTGCTGTCTAGACACTGTAGGCTGGAACATGGTAATGGCATAAGAGACAATTCCCTTTCCTTTTTTTTCAGTCCTGGGGATTGAACCCAGGGGCCTTCTACCTCCAAACTATACCCCAAACCCTATTTTTTATTTTTTATTGTGAAACAGGGTCTCAGTATGTTAGGGAGGGCCTCACTAAGTAGCTGAGGCTGGCTGCAAACCTGCGATCCTCCTGTCTCAGCCTCCCAAGTACTGGGATTATAAGTGTGCGCCACCACACCTGGCTCCCTTTCTTTTTTTGATGGCTACTGACAAAATTTTAGTTTTCTTACCATTTTTGACCATTGTGTTAATTTCTGGAGATGGAAAATTCTGACTTTAGATTCATTTTGCCATCATTGCTTAGAAGTCTTTGATGATATTTGACTGTATGTTTGCATGCCGTCCACCTCTTAGCACTAGATATCTGCCCAGCCCCTTGGACAGACAACAGATGGTAGGTGTCTAGCATCTTGCACTGTGCATAACAGAACAGTGAATGATCAATAGATATTTACTGAACGAATGAATGATCCTTCAGCAAATGTATAAGGGAGTCTCACACAGAGCACAATAACTAGGGAATTATTTCCCACTTCTGCAAATCATTGAACAAGAGGCAATAGACTTAAAGTACAGGTCAAATGTAAGGAAAATTGCAGACTAAATGCTGGTTTTCTTCTTGAAGATTTACAAAACAGAAGATTGTGAGTCTTTGTAAGAGAAAGTTTGAGCATTATCATAGTTAAGCAGGGGAAATGCTGGGTATCACTAATGTTCCGTACTGACTATAAGTATCTTTGCTTCTGTATATGCAAAGGTAGTAAGGATTTTGCCTACTAATGGCAGAAACTGATTTTCTGGACAGGGGAAGTTACTATAGGAAGGGACTCCTCCCTCCAGTGTTGATACAAATAAATAAAGAAAATGAAGATTAGTTTTGTTTTCTAAAAGCTATGTATAATAGGTATTAGACCATCCTCTTCTGCTTTTCCATTTATTTCAGAGGTTGAAGAGATGTTAAGTCATCAACAGTACATTCTACCCTAAAGACATCCCCCTAGATATATGTAGTTGTGTAATTCTATAACTGGCTAAAAAAAATACTCATCTCTGAAATGTATTTGGATTACCTAACTGAAGTAAGATCAGTGAGGAAAAATTGCTGCATAAAAGCCTAAAATTTGAAAAGTAGGTAAATAATCCAGAAATGCTATTAAAAGATATACTCTCTAAAAATATAGTCTCCAAAGTGCTTGTAAGAAGGATTCTTTTTAATGTGGAAACTTTTATCATTTTATTTAAGTTTGAAGGAAAGGTTCCCTTTGATTGAAAAATTATTTTTCTCCATGCCTCAGGCTATACAGAATATTACCTCAAAAATAGGCACTGTAATGCAAAAGGAGAGATGAAGGGGATTTGCCTTTTTGTCCTACTTTATAATCCTCTGTATCACTTGGGTAAGGTGAAATGGCGGAGAGTTTGAGAGGTTTCCAAACTGACAAGAGAGTACACACAGAAGCAAGACGGCTATGGCTGTGGGTACCAGTCTTACTGTTTATCCTGAATTCTGTCAAACAAACTCCAATAAAAGATGAAACTTCAGTGTCTAGTGCCAGCTTTAAAGCTAGACACTTCCTTCCGTGACAGTCCTGCTCAGCTTGGACTTCGAGAGAGAAATTTAGTGGTGGGTGTGTTTTCACACATAGCATAGTAGTAAAACAGCCAGATCTGAAATCAGACAGACCTGGGCTCGAATCCCAGCACTGTCACTAACACTGTGATCTTGAGTAAGGTTCCCCACTACTCTTCATTGGTATGTCGTGAGAATTTTGAAATAATGAGGATAAATAATAGGCCTTTTTATATTAGTATGGCTTAATTATTTAATTGTTATATTATTAATAAATATTACTAATATTTTATTAGAGTAAATATTACAATTTTTATTGTTTCATATGAAATGAAAAAGATTTCCTATTTTATATAGTGTTCTCAGACGATTTAGATGTTTTAAAATTTTTTTGCAGTGTGAAGAATTGAATCCAGGTCCTCACATCCGCTAAACAAATGCTTTACCACTGAGCTACATTCCCAGCCTAATTTAGACCTTTTAAAGTCTCAGTCTACCTACTTGGATTCTATCTTTGTTTAGGCTACAATGATGACACCTAATCTCAAGGCATTTACTGCAACTTGGATCAAAGCTTCTGGGTACACCCAGCTGACCAACTAATAAGGTCAGCCCTGGAGTGACATAAATCTACAACTCTCAGATGAACTGCAACATGGAGAAATCATTTATGATTTCATTAACTTGAGTTTTGTTCTAGCAATATTTTTCTCCCTACTGGTTCAACATGTTTTAATATGTCCCCTTTATTTCAACAGATGTTTGTGAAGGATATCTAAAACGTAGTAGTTCAGCCAGGCATGGGGGCACACGTCTGTAATCCCAGTACTTGGGAGGCTGAGACAGGAGGATCGCAGGTTTAAGGCCAGCCTCAGCAATGTAGCAAGACTCTCTCAGCAACCTAGCAAGGCCCCATTTCAAAACAAAAGATAAAAAAAGGGCTGGGGGTGTAGCT
>PVJS01030291.1:0-24196 GCA_004027185.1 Glis glis | reverse complement strand
CACAACCACGGGGGGCATACGAGACGCGCTCGGGCACACACACAACCATGGGGGCACACAAGACGCGCTCGGGCACACGTGCAAACACAACCACGGGGGCACACGAGACGCGCTCGGGCACACACGCAGGCGCTGTCCGGCGGCAGTCGACCGCCTCCTCTGCACCTCACATCCCTCTCCCCAGGTCAGACCACTCACGGCACGGCTGCCGGGCTGGCCAGGCACAAACCTGGGCGCACCCCAACACAGCGAGCAAGGAAGCCCCGCAGCAGGACTCCCGCGAGGCACCCCTGGCTTGCTCCCAGTTGCGCGAGGCTCCCTGCCCTCCTGCCCCACGCGGACACGTGGGTGAATCAGCACCGTTTCCAGAAACCCCGTCAGCCCAACACTGCTCTGCCGGGGTCAGGAATCTGTTTCTGAAAAGGGCCTGCACCATCTTCTCAGCCTGCGGCCATGCAGCTCCATGTCCATGACACCACCGTGCTGTCCAGCAAAGCGCGCGCGCACACGCGCACACACACACCTGCATGTGTGTGCCAATGAAACTATATTCCCACAGAGCACCTCTGGGACCCCATCAGATGCTGACAGATCTGCTGCCCAAGCATAAACCTGGACTCTCCCGCAGCCAGTCAGTGGGAAACTCAAACCCCAGGAAAGAGACCCCGCTGGGTCCCACACGGCCCAACCCAACAGCAGGCCTGTAGGTCCCCGGAGACCTGGAGTCGGGCTGAGGGGGCCTCAAATGAGGGACATGGCAGAATGTGGCTGGTTAGCCTCGGGCGTGCAGTAAACAGATTAATCAAAACCACATTTGGACAAATACAGACTCCTGTGCCACGCACTAGCCCAGGGCAAATTTCTGGGGGTGAATTTTTTTTTTTTTGCAGTACTAGGGATTGAGCCCAGGGGCATTCTACCTCTGAGCTACACCCCCAGCCCTGTTTTTTATTCTTGATTTTGAAACAGGGTCTCACTAAGTTGCGGAGGGCCTAAGTAGCTGAGGCTGGCCGCGAACCTGCGGTCCTCCTGTCTCAGCCTCCCAAGTACTGGGATTACAAGCATGTGTCACCACGCCCGACTGTCTGGGGTGAATTATAAGCCCCTGAATACAGACCTACAAAAGCAAGTCAGGACATCTCACCAGAAGGGCCAAGAGAGGGCCCCAGCAAGAGCCACCTGGCACACGGCTGGCGGTCACACCCAGCGGCCAGCCACTGTGGGAGACAGTTCGGCAGTTCCTTAAAAGGTCCTGACAATTCCAGTCCTGAGTCTGACACGGCCACACAAAAGCCCATCCACAAACACACACGGCCGCACAACTCAGAGCAGCCAAAACCACCCAAAGGTCCAGCACAGACGAGCGGGTACACAGCACAGCCCACGCACGCACTGGAGTACCACTCAGCCCGGAAAAGGAGCGAGGCTCTGACACACGAGGACGCCGTGCTCCGTGAGAACAGACACAGGCCACAGTGTGAGACTCCACTGATGAGAAACGTCCAGGACAGGAGAATCCAGGGCATGAAATTGATCTGTGGGTGCCGAGGGCTGAGGAGGGGACAGAGTGACTTGGGGTTGGGGCTTCCCTTTAGGGGGATGGAATGTTCTGGAATTACTCATGGTGACAGCTACACAATGGAGTGAACATATTAAAAACCACCAACTCAGTCGGCCATGGTGGCGCACACCTGTAATCCAAGTACTCGGGAGGCTGAGACGGGAGGATCACAGGTTCCAGGCCAACCTCAGCAACTTAATGAGGGCCTCAGTAACTTAGTGAGAACCAGTTTCAAAATAAAAAATAAACTGGGCTGGGGTGTAGCTTGGAGGTAGACCACCTCTGGGTTCATCCCAGTGCTACATACACACACAAAAAAATAAAATAAACCTGACTTGAGTGCTCTAAATGGGGGCATATGTGCCGTGGGAATTATATTTTGGTAAAGCTGTTATTAAAAGCACAGGGAAGCCGGGCGTGGTGGCGCACGCTTGTAATCCCAGTACTTTGGGAGGCGGAGACCGGAGGAGCCGGGTTCGTGGCCAGCCTCAGCGCGCACGCGCTCGCTCTCGCTCTCTCTCTCTCTCTCTCCGTCTCTCTCTCTCTCTACACTTAGGCCCTCCGCAACTTCGTGAGACCTGGTTTCAAAATAAAGTATAAAAAAATAGGGCCAGGGGTGTAGTGCGGAGGTAGAACGCCCCTGCGTTCAATCCCCGGTACCGCAAAAAAAACAAAAGCACAGGGAAGCCGGGTGTGGTGGTGCACGCCTGTAATCCCAGTACATGGTAGGTTGAGACAGGAGGACTGCAGGTTCAAGACCAGTCTCAGCAACTTAGCAAGGCCCTGTTTCAAAATTAAAAAAAAATAAATAAAAGAGGGCTGGGGATGCAGCTCAAAGGTAGAACACCCCTGGGTTCAATCCCTAGTACCACACACACAAAAAAAAGGCACAGAGAGCAGCAGGCGTGGTGGCGCACGCCTGTAATCCAGTACTTGGGAGGCTGAGACAGGAGAATCGCACGTTCAAGGAAAGCCTCAGGCCGGGCGTGGTGGCGCACGTTTGTAATCCCATACTTGGGAGGGTGAGACGAGGATCCGAGTTCGCGGCCAGCCTCAGCTACTTAGTGAGGCTCTGCAACTTAGTGAGACCCGGTTTCAAAATAAAGAATAAAAAAATAGGACTGGGGTGTAGCTCGAAGGTAGAATGTCTCTGGGTTCAATCCCCGGTACTGCTAAAATAAATAAATAAATAAATAAATAAATAAATAAATAAATAAATAAAAGGAAAGCCTCAGGAACTTCGTGGGGCCCTCTGCAACCTAGCAAGACCCTGTTTCCAAACAAAAAAAGAAAAAAGGGCTGGTGGTGTAGCTCAGAGGTAGAATGCTCCTGGCTTCAACCCCCAGTAACACTAACACACACACACACATACACACACACACACACACACACACGCGCGCACGCAGACCACAGGGAGGGATCGTGACCCATGACCCGCGGGGTCACCGTGTGCCAGAAGCGCCCGGCTGCACCTGGGAGCCTGTGCTGCTGTCTCCCCAGGGCACGGCGTGACCTCCCAGGCTCGGCTGCCTCGTGTCCTCCGAGGAGAGCTGCGGGCTGAGGGGTGATGCCCACTGGGAGCCCCATCGGCACCAGCGAGGCTGGAGGCCGCGTTCCAGGCCATCAGCAATGGCAGACCAGGGGTGGCTGGGCCTCCGGGGACCCCAGCACCCCGCTCAGCCCCCGCCCCGCCAGGCACAGACGCTGCCTGCGGCCCCGCGGCTCACCTTGTTCTGCTCGTACTTGTAGAGGATCTTCAGGGTCTCCATGGCGCGGATCATGGCCTGCATGGCGGTGAAGATGTTCTGGTAGACCAGCTTGGTGAAGCCGCGCTTGTCCTCCTCCGAGTAGCCGGCGCCGTGGATGATGCGCATCTGCTTGATGAAGGTGCTCTTGCCGCTCTCGCCCGTGCCTGTGGGGCGGCCGGGCCAGGTGAGTCGGGGCCTGGGACCCTGCGGAGCACCGCGGGGCTCCTGCTACCCAGGGCGCAGCCCCCCCACCGTGCCACAGACACGGGACCCGGCAGCCTCTCAGCGCTTCCCCTCCGACCAGCTACCCCGCGTCGCGCCCCAGGCACGATGCCGCCTCCATGGGCTGTGTGCCCAGGAGCCCAACGCTCCTGGAGCCTGGAGCTCACAGGCCACATGGCCAAACGCTGGATCAAATCACATAGCACCTACTGCCACGACAGGCCCCAGAGCCCATTCTCATGAGCTGGAATCGAACTCAACCGAACATCAGGCCACCTGTGGAACACCGCAGGGGCACGGGCCAGCACAGCCACAGACACTTAGACATGGTCCTCCTGAAATACACCGAACGTGGGGTCCCCGGAAGCCTCTGCAGTGCCCCAGGGGCTCAGCTCCCCATGTGGCGTGGCTGGGCACTCCCCCACAATTCCCAGTCCATCCCATGATCCTTGTCCAGGGATGCCCCCCCCCCCCGCCACCCTGGGCTCTGCCCTTTGTCCAGGGCGCGCCACGTGCACCACAGGTGGCCCCAAGCACGCCCGTGCCCCCTGCGTCTACTCTTCCCCTGTGAGCGCCAGCCCATCCTGCGACCACGCCTGCGCTCTGCAGGGGTCAGGAGCTCCGTGGGGCTAGAGAGTCAGGCTGGGAAACCGCCCACCCCAGACAAGCCCGCATCCAGGTGACTCGTGGGGTCCTCCCCCAGCTCCAGCCCGCCCCCGTCCTCCTGCTCCCCTCCTCTCAGCTTCTAGGGTGCCAGCCCCACCCCCACCTCCCTCTGCCCACTGTCACACGGCAGTGGTCTCCCCCAGGGCTGGAGCCTGGTCCCTCGAGGCGTGACTGAGATAAAACGCGGCAGAAGTAATAGTGGCTCCCCCGAGAGAGGAGATCATGAAAGGCACGCGGCTCCCTGGCTCTCCCTGGGATCGTCCACTCGGGGGAGCCCACTGTGCGGGGAGGACGCGAGGGGCCGGCTGGACGGCGGCTCCTGCAGCCCGCTGCCTGCACCTGCTTGCAGGTCAGCGGCAGCCGCGGCTCTCTCTCCCTGCTCTGTCTCATGCGGGCTGAGCATCCTACCCCAAAGGCTTGGGGCAGCAGCATCCGGGTTTCAGGGTTCCTCAGGTTTGGGAACATTTGCAGAGACTTTATAGTTGAACATTCCTAGTCCAGAGAGCTGAAATTCACAGCGCTCCTGAACCCCAAACCCTTGGCGCATTCCATGGGCGCAAGAAGGCTCAGACCGCTGGGCACTGTGCGCTCCGGCTAGGGATGCAACCTGGACTCTTGGCGCCCACCCCAAGTCCTTCTGGGAAGGAACAGGGCTTAGCAGGTGACGCCAGGCGGTGAGTCCTCCTCATGAGTCCCCCGGACCCTGACCTCCAACGACAGGCCTCCTCCAGAGTGCACACAAGGCCGAACCCACCTCTCCCCCAAACGCCCCCACAGGGACCCCAGCTCTGCAGAGAAGGGCAGGGCACTAGCAACGGGTCTCTAGAGCACGTGAGCAACTGCACGCCTGCACACGGATGCACATGCGTGTGTCCACACACATGCACAAATCCACAGGCATGCTGCACACCTGCACACATGTACAGCCCATGGGTGGCTGTGGGTCGGTGTGCAACACCCAGGCGTGTGGAAGCCACACGTGTGAGCACAAGGCGCACGTGCTGAGTGGAAGTGAGCAGGCGTGCTCTCTGGGGAGCCAGGGCACGGCCAGGGCCTGCGCGACCGCCCCAGAGCCTCCGCCCCCCAGGAGTTGGTGGAGTTCACACAGCACCCCGAGGCCCAAGCCCAGGCAGAAACGCCGTTTCCAGCGCCGGGACGGGAAGCCAGTCTCTTTCTCCGGGACCCAGGCCACCAGCCCGGGCGTCTGACCCCAGGTCGGCACGCGTGGGGTCCCCACACCCTCGCAGCAGACAGCTGCTGACCAGACAGTTCCCACGAGTGGCCTCCGGAAGCAAAAGGAACGTGCTGGGGACAGTGACCGACTGCGTCCTGCAGCTGGCCCAGGGCAGCCGGGACTGGCTGAGG
Organism: Glis glis; assembly: GCA_004027185.1. Classification (NCBI taxonomy): domain Eukaryota; kingdom Metazoa; phylum Chordata; class Mammalia; order Rodentia; family Gliridae; genus Glis; species Glis glis. The sequence goes on along the minus strand of PVJS01030291.1, from coordinate 18,634 downwards.
CAGCTGCCCCTCTGCAAGCAGGCAGCTGATGGAGTGAGCGGCCCACGGAGGCGGGGAGGCCGTGGCGGGAGGCCGGCAGGAGCCTGGGGCGCCGGGAGCCGGGCCAGGCCCAGCTGGTCCAGGGCTTCCGGCCACGAGCAGCAGCTGCCAGGCCCGGGCATGGCTCCGGCGGCGGCCGAGCCGGGAGCCGCAACCAGGTTGGTTTTCCCAGGTGCTTTGGCGCTGACCTTGTGCCCCGTCTCCTGGAGCCGACTCGGCCACTGTCACCTCTTGTCACCCAGCACCATGGAGCTGGGATGCAGGCCCAGGATCCCTGTGTACTGGGTCCCGCCGTGGACCTCCATCCCACTGCCGTGGCTCCACACCCCAAGATCCTGGTCAGCGGAGGCCGCGCTCCCATCGACCACCCCGGCTCAGCCTCGAAGCCCTGTCCCCACTGTATGCATGCGGCTGCAAAGCCACCACAGCCACCCGCTGGGAGCTGGGCCAGCTGCCCTCAGGAGGACACACGGCCGAGGACGGCCAGCTCTGCACTCACACACGGGGTCCCACCCCTCTGGACTTGGGGCGGCGCTGCCCTACACCCTGTGCTCCTCACACTCCCACCATGGTGGGCACGCAGGGTCCCTGCACACCGCCCACTGCGGGCACGGCGGCTCTGTTCCTCGTCGCCAAAAAATAGAGCCAGCCCGAGGTCCCTCCACAGGTGACGGCTCATCAGCTGTGCGTCCCATTACACGGAACGGTGCCCGCGGAGGGCGGGCTTCTGGTGCAGTCGGGTTGGGTCTCTGGGGACCTCTGCGACCTGATACGGGACACTGTGTGGCTCCCGAAGTGGCTGCGGGGCGGGATATCTGCGTACCCCCAAACGTGTGTGTTGAAATCCTCGCCCCCAGGGCTGCGGTATTAGGACGTGGGGCCTCTGGAGCAAGCCAGGTGGGAGGAGCCCCCAGAATGAATTAGCACCCTCACCAAAGGGGCCCGAGAGTTGGGCATGGTGGCACACACCTGTAATCCCAGGACTTGGGAGGCTGAGACAGGAGGATCTCGGGTTAAAAGACAGCCTCGGCAACTTGGGGAGACCCTCAGCAACTTAATGAGATCCTGTTTCAAAATAAAAAATAAAAAGAGCTGGGGGTTTCACTCAGAGATAAAATGCCCCCGGGATCAATTCCCAGTACCAAAAAAAAAGGGGATCCAGAGAGCTGCCTCAGCCCTGTGGCACGTGAGCACGTAGCTGTGAGCCGGGGGCTTCCCACGGTCCGCGAGGAGGGGGCGTCTGACGTTTACTGAGAAGCGATCCGCCTGTGGGGCCGGCGCTGCTCCTGGCTGAGGTGGACACGTGCCCACCGGGACAGCAGAGCCGCATGCCCGCTCGCCGCCACTGCCCCCCCCGGGGCAGTGTCAAGCAGACGCCTGAGCAGGGAAGTGGGGTGCCCGTAGACAGACCGCCCTGCGGTTCTTCCCCCTCCTAGGCGCAGCGGCGAGAGCCCTGGTACAGGGCTCCATGCCGTGCTCAGGAACCACCCAGCACCCTGAAACGCACGCCAGTCCCTCTCCAGGGGGTGGAGGTGTGGCCTGGTCTGCGCCCTCCCCTCACAGACATGCGCAAACACCTCCCGAACGAACGAAAGGCACGGGCCGTCACGTGTCACCTGGTCTCGACGCCTGGGGCCACGGATCGTGGGGAGGCCCACGCAGCCACGGGGTGTCGCCACTCAGTGTGGCAGGTCACTGGACTGGAGCCTCCAGGACAGCTGGATGCGCCCGCTGTCACCACTAGGAGGGGCCAGAGTCTGCGCTGAGACTGCGGCAGCAGGAGCAGGAGGGCGCTGCCTGGCTGTCTTACCAGGTGAGGGACGACAGGGAAGGGAGGGCGCACCGGCCGCACGGGGGCCCCCACAGAGGATGCCGGGGCCCGGGCTGCTTCCCGGCTGTGGGCCAGGGCACAGCGGGAGTGTGGCTAGAGTCCTGCCGGTAGGCATGTCCTCCGAGAGCTTGGCCCACGGGGCCTCGGCCCTGAAACTTCACAGTGACAGTGACGGAAGGGACAAGGCCGCGGAGGCGCCACGCTGATGCAGCCCAGGGAACGCGGACCCTCCCACACCCACCTCCATCCTCACGGCCCCACCCGCCCACTTCATCTGCGGAACCCGGGGATGAGGAGAGCTGCAGCTCCTATTTAACAGGTGGGGAAACTGAGGCAGAGAGGTTAGGCAGCCGACTTAAGGTCACACGCTCAGGTGCTCACAGCCTCCTCCCGCCAGCCCAAGTGCCTGCCTCTCCTGTCCCCTGCACGCCCTCCTGGGATGCCATGAGGACCCGCCAGTGGGGCAACAGCCAAGGACGGCGGCAGGCGGCCTCTAGACCCACTGTTCAATCTCATCTCCACACGGCGGCAAAGTCCGCCAGCCAGCTGCCTCCAGGGTGTGACACGGATGACCTCTGAGCCACAGTGGTGACAATGAGGGCTGGGGCAGGCTTTCTCCCATCCAAGCACTAACCAGGCCGGACCCGGCTTAGCGTGGGGATCAGTGAGATGGGGTGCGTTCAGGGCGGCATGGCCGCAAACAACCAAGGCCCTTGTGAAGCCCCAAGAGCCAGGGAGTCCCCAGTCCCACCCCGCACCACCTACCCGGCCGGGGCAGGACACTGGGCCGGGATCTGGCCTGTCAGTTTCTTGACGGTAACAAATGCCTGAGACGATCCACTTACGAAGAGGAAAGGTTCTGGCTCTTGGTTCTGGTGGCTGCGATCCCGGGTCAAGTGGACCCACCGATTTCTTTTCTTTTTTTTTTTTTTTTTGCAATACAGGGGATTGAACCCAGGGGCATTCTACCTCCAAGCTACACCCCCAGCCCTATTTTTTTTATTCTTTATTTTGAAACAGGGTCTCACTAAGTTGCAGAGGGCCTCACTAAGTAGCTGAGGCTGGCCACGTACTCAGATCCTCCGGTCTCAGCCTCCCAAGTACTGGGATTACAAGCGTGCGCCACCACGCCTGGTTCGGACCCACTATTTCAAGTGTCTGGTGGGAAAGCAGCACCTCCCAGCAGGGGCAGAACCGCTCACCTCACAGCCAGGACACAGAAGAAAGGAAGAGGGGGCTGGTTCCCATCCTTTAAAGGCCACACCCCCAGCGACCTAACGACCTCCCAGGAGGCCCCACCTCCGCTAGGCTCCCCACCTGGCAACGGCACCATCGAGGGACCAAGCCTCCAACACAGGGGCCTTTGGGGGACACTCAGGATGCAAACCACAGCACCACCCAAGGCGTGGGGACAGAGCCCGCCTGCCCAGCTCGCCAACTGTCACCAGCAAGGCTTGGAGGAAGCGCAGACCCACCTCTCGTTCAGACCTGCTCCGGCCACCCCTCACCTCTTCCTGCGCCATCCCTCGTCCCTCGGAGGGCTGGGGCACAATGATACTGGCAGGAGGGCTGTCCCCAATGTCACTAGCACACGCCGGAGGCTCCTGCCCTCAACACCACTCACTGCGCGCCCGCCACACAAGCGCCATTCCAGGCCCTGGGGCCAGAAAGCTCTCAGGTCCAGCAAGCCAGGCTCCAGAGGCCCCCGCGGGAGGGGAGGGACCCCTGCCCGTCCATGCAGACCCCACAGTTCTCACGGTGACCCTGGGGAGTCAGTAACCTCAGCTCCACTCGGAGCAGGAGGGACAGTGCGGAACCCCAGCCTCAGAGTCGGCGGGGACAGAGGCCCCCACACTGTGCAGCTCGGAGCCTCAGGTCCTCGCAGGATGCCATCGGGGTCGCCCAGGTCCCAGGTCCCAGGACAACAGCGTGGACAGGGCAGGACAGCCCCTGGGGCTGAGCACTGTGCTGGCCTCACCCTTTAGTCCTGTGACCTCCTGGTCGTCTGGGGGGGGGGGCATCACACTCATTTGACGGATGAAGAAACTGAGGCTTGGAGAGCTCCTGTACCGCAAGGCCCCACCCCATGCTGGGTGGCACAGCAGCCCAGGCTAAAAAGGGACCCTGAAGGAGCTGTCCTGGGAACACTGTCCCTGCACCCTACCTGCCTGTGGATTGGTGCCTAGAGCCACAGGTAGGTGGGGGCAGAGCCCAGGTGAGCTTGCGGAGTGGGGAGAGACCTGGGTCACTCCCTGGGCCAATCACCCCACAAGCACCTGGGACCCCGTGTGGCTCAGTGCTATGTGCCTTGGGGCGGGGACTGGGACACCCACTGAGACCACCACAAGCAGGGCGGGGCTCCCAGGAAACAGACAGGTCAGCGGTCCTTCACCAGGGATGAGGCCGCCTGAGACCCTGGGAGGTGTCTGGGGACATGTGTGGCTGTCGTGACTGGGGAGCTCCTGGCCTGGAGCAGGTGGTGGTCAGGGACACCACTCAGCACCCAGCAGGGCCCAGGACGCCCACTAGAGGACAAGGCGGCCCAGTGTCCACAATGGCCTGGCCCAGACCCCGGGCGGGTCCCCAGCTCTCGAGCCACCCACCCCTGGGGAAACAGCATGGACCTATAGTCACACAGCTACAGGTGGCAGTGGCAGTCCTGGACCTCAGCCCCACATGTGCCTGGGGATGCCCGGAGGAGCCAGGAGGGGCCGGACCCTGCACAGCTGGGCTTTAGCAGCCGAGGGCGGCAGGTTGGACCAGAAGGCACCAGAGACAGGCAGGGAGGGGGTGTGAGCGAGCCATGAGCCAAAAGACACTGGGCAGGGGACACATCAGGCCCAGGTGAGCAGCCACACGCAGCCTGGACGACCCAGCATGTGGTCTTCAGGGGACAGATGCTAGGGCTGCGGGGGGCAGGGAGGTGTGTTGCAAGCGCAGGGAGGGAGGGCAGGGAGACTCGACTGTCAGCTGCTCTGGCTGCTGGGGGCCCAGTGTCGGAGCTGGACTCTGGCCAAATCGCGATCCCACACGTGGGCGTCCTCGGGCCCTTGGTGCCCCAAAGGCACCTGCTGCTGGCGCACACCCTGGCTGGCGTCCTTGCTTCGCAGGGAAGCGCCCTGCTGGGAACCCAGGCCGCCCAGACTCTGCCACCCCGCCTGGCTGCAGGGAAGGGCCAGGCAGGCCCCGAGGGCCCTGCCACCCGCACTGCCCCAGGTCTGACGTGGTTGCACACCCACGCCCCACGCTCCAGCCAGCGTCTTGGTCCCCAACAGAGCAGGACCCACCGCAGAAATCAGCGAATGAAACCCTCTGTGGCTGGGGACGAGGATAAGCACTTCCTCTGTCACCGCAGCTGGTGGCGCCAGGGTAGGAGGACGGGCAGGCGGGGCTGCAGGTCCTCAACGACCTGAGGACCCAGGCTCAGGGCCCCGCTGACCCCAGCACAGCGGCCACGGCAGAGGGGACACCACCGTGCCTGCCGAGACCCTGCGTCCTCTGAGGCACAAACTGTGTGCATGTGGGGCGGGTACTGGGGATTGAGCCCAGGAGCATTCAACCTGAGCTACACCCACAACCCTCATTTTTTATTTTGAAACAGGAAGGGTCTCACTAGGTTGCTGAGAGTCTCACTAAGTTGCTGAGGTTGGCCGCTGAGGTTGGCCTTGAACTTGTCATCCTCCTGTCTCAGCCTCCTAAGTACTGGAATTACAGGTCATGCCACCAGGCCCAACAAACTATCTTTTTCCCCAGGAGTGTGTTCAGGTGCTCAGCCCTGAAGGCTCTGTGGGGGAAGGGAGAGATGTCCCACACAGACAGGGAAACTGAGGTCACAGTCAGGCCTGAGAGCAATCCTGGACCACTGGCAGGCTTCTGCAGGGCTTGCGGGACCGCCCTGGCGAGGCTGCCTTCGAAGGAATTGTAACAGCGACCGATTCTAAATGCAAAGGATGTGAGGCCGCATCCTGGGGCGAGCCCGGCCCTGGGCGGCCAGGGTGCAGGAGGCCATCCAAGGTGCTTCCTGCTCCGGGGCCTGCGGGGACCAGGCACAGCGGCCGGCAGGCTGCTCTGCACTGCCTCCTTGCAAGGGAGGCACGCCCAGCCCTCCGGCACCCCCTCCCCGCCCCCCACACCGGATCCCAGGCCTTTGGCTGCCCGGTCAGGCCGGCGCAGGGCGGACAGGAAGCCTCCGGAACTCACCGCCCTGCTTTATTTAGAAAGCGGAGGGAGCGCTGGGCTTGGCCCTGCAGCGACGCGGGGCTTCGAGCCGTGTGTGTCTTCAGTTTTCTAACCAACCATACACCTGCCCGCCCCGGGATCGGGCAGCGGCCGCCGGGGAGAGGCCAGGGTGGGGGAGCCTCAGCCCCTCGAGGCACCGTTCCCGCGGGAGCTCTCAGGAGCTGCAGGGGCCCAGGATGGCGGTGTGCGCTTGGCACAGAGGCTGGTGCGGCACATTCACCGCGTGGCTCGTCCACGCCGGTCCAGGTCCCATGCTAGCGCCCGTTACCACCAGGGGAACTCTGGCACGCACACGCCCCGGCGCTTTCATGATTACAACTGAACACATCTGTGAACGATACACGCTCACGTATACAGTGAGTAGGGAGTCCGCACACGCGGCGCTGGGCTGGATAAACAAGTCACTCTATGGGCATTCACGAAGACCCCTGGCAAAACAACGCAGGATTACACATCAGCTCTGCAACCGGCATCTTAAGTCACAGCCTACTGTGTGGCCAGATTCTCAAGTGGGGGTGACTTGCCTCAGGGGGTACCTGTCAATGTCTGTGGACTTGGGGGAGCGCCTGGCATGGAGCGGGGGGGGGGGGGGCAGGGATGCTGCTCAGCACTCTGCCGTGCCCGGGACACCCCACCAGAGAAAGACTGGGCCCTAAAGTCCAGAGTGCGGGGCAGGGGGCGTCTGGCTGGCACAACCTCGCACGCCATCCAGGGCCACAGTGGACGCAGGACCGCGGGGACAGGCGCCTTCCCAGAACGTGCCTACCTGGGCAAGGCCGGGTGTCAGGGCAGTGCTCTTGGCCCAGAGGGAGAAGGCCGGAGCCAGGCACAGAAAGGAGCCCTCCCGCCACGGGGTGCAGGGCAGTTCTGCCCCAAAGGGGCTGAACTTCACCCCAAGGGGCCTCCGGAGGGATGCAGCTCCCACTGAGGGGCCGCAGAGGGGCAGTTCCCGGGAAAGGCGAGTCTGGCCTGGCTGCCACTCCGCAGCAGGACCGCGGGACCTCCACTGAGGGTTCCCCACGTGCTGCCACCGCTGCAGACGCGCAGCAGCCACCACGGCGGGGAATCTCGGTCCCACCCGCGTGCTCCCTGCCCAGTGGGGACCACACGCACTCGGGCTGCCTCGCGGGAGAGTGGAAGCGGCGCCGCGCAGGAGCAGAGCTGTGCGCGCCGCACCCCACAGTGAGCCCCTGGCCGCAGCAGCCCAGGTCCCCAGCTAGCGGCTTCAACTTGGGACAAAAGGCTGCTGGCAGGGGAAGTGTCCTGGGAGTCCGTCAGCTTCCCAAGGGGTCCCTGGCCCCCACATCTGTGGGCCCGGGCCAATGTCACCTCCCCTGTGATGCCCTCCTGACCTCAGTGTGACGTTTACGGCATTTATACCTGTCCTCCTTGGCACGGCCTTCCTCACGCTCCCATCCACCCTGCCTGCCTGAGACCTGGCATCAACCTCCGCACACAGGGCTGGGGAGGGGCTGCCAGGGTCACCCCGTGCAGGGGACCGCAGACACAGGTACACTACCCCCAGGGTGACAGAAGCTTGTGGGAGGCCGCATCGCTTTCAGGCTCACTCCAAGCCTCTCAGCACAAGACTGGGCTCAGCAGGCCTCAGACAGGAGACTGACTGCGACCTTGAACCCTGTCCACCTGACCTCGAGGCCAGAAGCCAGGGGTTCCCAGGAGAGGACGGGCCCGGAGGCCACTCAGCCGCAGGGTGAGGCACCTGCACTGTCCCTTGGTGCAGGTCATTTCTAACTGTCCCCCAGCCCCAAAGAAAGTCTCTGCCGGGCGTGCTGGTGCACACCTGTAAGCCCAGTGCTTGGGAGGCTGAGACGGGAGGCCAGTCTCAGCAATTTGGGGAGACCCTCAGCAACTTAGCAAGACCCTGTTTCAAAAATAAAAAATAAAAGGGCTGGAGCCAGGCATGATGGCTCATGCTTGTACCTGGGAGGCTGAGACAGGAGAATCACAGGTTCAAGGACAGCCTCAGCAAGTAGTGAGACTCTCATCAACCTGGTGAAACCCTGTTTCAAAATAAAAATAAAAAATAGAAGCTGGGCGTGGTGGCACACGCTTGTAATCCCAGTACTTTGGGAGGCAGAGACCGGAGGATCTGGGTTCGTGGCCAGCCTCAGCTCTCTCTGTCTCTCTCCCTGTCTCTCTTTCTCTCTCTCTCTCTCTACTTAGTGAGGCCTCCGCAACTTCATGAGACCCGGTTTCAAAATAAAGTATAAAAAATAGGGCCGGGGGTGTAGCGCAGAGGTAGAACGCCCCTGGGTTCAATCCCCAGTGCTGCAAAAAAATAAAAAAAAAAATAGAGCCAGGCATGGTGGCGCACACCTGTAATCCCAGTACTTGGAAGGATGAGACGGGAGGATCATAGGTTCGAGGACAGTCTCAGCAAGTAGTGAGACTCTCATCAACCTAGTGAGACCCTGTTTCCAAATAAAAATAAAATAGGGCTGGGGATATAGCTTGGAGGTAGAATGCCCCTGGGTTCAATCCCCAGGTCCACAAAAAGAAAAAAAGAGAAAATAGAGCTGGGGTGTAGCTCCGAGGTAGAATGCCCCTGGGTTCCATTCTCAGTACCACAAAAAGAAAAGAAAAGGGTTGGTGGTGTAGCTTGGAGGTAGAATGCACCTGGGTTCAATCAAGGAAGGAGGGAAGGAAGGAAGGAAGGAAGGAAGGGAAAGGAAAGGAAAGGAAGGAAAGGAAGGAAAGGAAGGAAGGAAGGAAGGAAGGAAAGGAAGGAGGGAGGGAGGGAGGGAGGGAAGGAAAGGAGGGAGGGAGGGAGGGAGGGAGGGAGGGAGGGAAGGAAGGAAGGAAGGAAGGAAGGAAGGAAGGAACTCGAAGGCCGTCCCTCGGGCCCTGCAGTCCTCCCGCCTGTGCCGCCTGTGCCGCCTGCGCCACCGTCTGGAGAGATGGCCACTATGGGACTCTCAGGGGTCCCGACGTGCTTGGAAAAGAGCAGGTGCGTGGTTCGCCCACCTCGCCTCTCCAGCCCTGGCTGGAGGCCGCGCAAGGCCCGTGCCAGGCAGGAGAGGCAGTGCACTCCCCACCACCAGCGCCAGCCCTCTGCCACCCTGCGCGGCTCCCCTAAACCCAGGTGGCTCCTCCACGCGCCCCCTCGGAGGCAGCCCCTTCTCCCTCCAGGCGGCCAGCCCCGTCTACCTCTGGGCGCAGTACATGTTCCCAACCTGCCGCCTTCCCCATGTCCCGCCGACCCAGGAGCGCAGGCGGGCAGCGAGGGGCGAGGGGCGGGCGGGCTCCTGTTTTGTACACAACTGCAGAGCCTCCCTTACTTGGGCCCTTATTTGGAGTGACAACACCCGACAGCTGGGCCGCTGGCTCCTGGCAACAGGTGTGCCTGGAGGAGATGGGGACCCATACACTCACACCCAACCTTCTCCAGGACAGACAGGAGGGCTGGGAGCCAGAGCCAGGGCCAGGGCGGGAACGCCAAGGAGCCCTGACACCGGAGGGCCAGCACTGCCCGCCCTGCCCCGGCCGCAGGCTACACAGAAACCCAAGGGAGAAGGGAGGCCGCCTCCTCTGCACGGTGTGCTCTGTTTGGAGGGACTTGGTTTACCTGCAGAGGGAGGGGAGGCAGGGGAATGGCTCTAGAGAGAATGGGGCGGGGGGGGGGGGCACAGCAGAGTCTCTGGAGGGAGACAGGCCCTGCCAATGGTGAACAGGACTCCACCTGGCGGGATGCGTCCGGGCAAGGCCTGGGAGGTGAGGGGTACAGGGAAAGAGAGGAGGAGACCCTCAGTGGGGGCAGGTCAGAGGCCAGCCCCAGGTGGGGAGGGGATCATCCTGTCAGAGGGCACAGAAGGCAGATTCCCAGGGACCTGGGGGCCAATGCGGATAGCAGAAGCAGGGGGCCGACCAAGAGGGATCCAGGGACTGGACCTGCACAGCAGAGGTAGGGGCTGACCCCAAAGGACCCCGTGCCCAGCCTGGCCAGCAGAGGGAGGAGACTGCCCTGGAGAAAGGGGGAGCCTCCCCAGCACCCACGGCGGACCACCAAGAGTTCCGGGGGTCCCGGCCTGGACAACGCAGGTGGGGACGGACCCCAAGTGAATCCAGAGCAAACACAGACATGACAGACAGGGGTGGACCACAGAAGGCTCCAGGCTGACCTCAAAAGGAGCCGGCCGCCATGCACAGCACACAGGGGCTGCCCATGGAGGCCACCCTGGACACCTAGCGCAGGGGCTGGCCACAGAGGGATCCAGGACAGGGCTGACCACCACAGGATCCAGGGCAAGGTGACCACAGCAAGCCCAGGCCGCCCTGGCCAGCGCCTGACCCCAGAGGGTACCAGGGCATGGGACCCAGTCACCCATGACACCATAGACAAGGCCTGACCCTCCAGGGATGGGGTAGGGCTGACCGCCACAGGTAGGGGTTCACCCTGGAAGGATGGGGGTAGGCTGCCCACCACGGGCAGAGAATGACCAAGGCGGGCCCAGACTGGCCTGCACAGCACGGGCAGCGGCTGACACTCGGGGACCTGGGACAGGCTGACCACCAAGGCAGAGGCTGACACTCCACAGACGCGGGGCAGGCTGAGCACCGCCGGCCTAGGCTCGCCCTGCACAGCTCAGGCAGGGGACGAGCCTCCAGGCATCGGGGCGGGCTGACCACCGCAGGGTGCAGGATAGGCTGACCGCTGCGGGCCCAGGCTGCCGTGCTCGGCATGGGCAGGGCTGACCCTCCAGGGATCGGCGCAGGAGGACCGCCAGGGCAGTGCTGACAGTCCCAGGATCATGCAGGCGGGCCACCGGGGCAGGACTGGCCGTGCCGGGATCCGGGCAGGATGGCCGGCGGGGACGCGCGGGCCGGGCGCCACTCACCGAGCAGCAGCAGCTTGAGCTCGCGTCGGGCGTCGCGCTTGTCCCTCCGCAGCTGCTTCTCGATCTCGGCGTTGATGCGCTTAGACTCCTTCACCTCGTCGCTCAGGCAACACGCCATCATGGACTCCAGAGTCATCGTCCCGGCCCCGGCCGCCGCCGGCCGCCCCCGCCGCTGCCCCCGGCCCACCCGGCCCGGCCCGCCGGAGCCGCCTCGCCGCTCTCGGCCGCTCCCTCGGCCCGGGCCGCCGCCGCCGATTCCCGCTCGGCCGCGCCGCCGCGGACTCCGCCGCCGCCCGCGCCACGCCGCGCCGCCGCCGCTGCCCACCGCAGCCGCCGCTACCGAGCGACGGCGCCGGACAACCTAGCCGGCTGGGACAGCAACGGGCAGGTGGCGCGGCCAATGGGAGGGCGGCGACCCTGCGCGCGCGCCCCGGGGTGGGGCCAGCGGCGGCCGGGGGCGGGGCGAGGCGCGCGGGGGCGGGGCCGCGCGGGCGGGGCGCTGCGCGTTTGGTTGCGCCGACGTGGGAAGGGGCCGCGCCGCCGAGGCCGGGTGGAGCCGCCCGGGATTGTGGGAATGCGGCGGACTCGGCCGAGGCTGGCTCGGCCTAGCTCGGGAGCGCTCGGGCTCGCTCGACCCGGCAGGAGGGAGAGCGCGCGTCTAGCCCGAGCGTCGTCCCGACAGCATCGCCTGCAGCTGCGCGGGAGTTAATGGGCGCCTGCTGTATACCAGGCATTAATGCTGGGGCTGCCATGTACCAGACAGGGCACAAGCATGAACCTACCTACTGTGCACACCTACTGTGTGTGAGGCATTGATGCAGCGCCTGCTAGAGACCAGGAACAGATCAGGCAATAATGCAGCTCCAATTCTGCGTTAGGCATGAACCAAGCATTTATACAGCACCTGCCGTACCAGATAAGGCACAAGTGTGAACGGAGCTCCTACTGTATACCAGATACAAGCCAGGCATCAGTGGAATATAATAGGCACAGACGGGACTAATGCAACACCTGTTATATATACCAGGCATTAATAGTGTGCCTACAGTGTACCAGGGATGGGCCAGGCATTAATGCAGTACCTGCTGTATATATGCCAGGCATGGACCAACTATGAACCCGTGCACTCGCTTACCTATTGAGCGAGGCTGCTCACCCTACAGGGCAGTTGCAAAAAATTCTAAAACATTTTCTTTTAAGTTGGGCATGGTGGCACACACCTGTAATCTTAGCACTTGGGAGGCTGAGGCAGGAGGATCACAGGTTCAAGGTCAGCCGCAGCAATTTAGTGAGACTCTGTTTCAAAATAAAAAATAAAAAGGGCTGGGGGTGTAGCTCAGAGGTAAAACCCGCCTGGGTTCCATCCCTAGTCCAAAAAGATTTCTTTTTCTTTTCCTTCTTTTTTTCAGTTCTGGGAAGGAACTCGGGGCCCTGCTCAGGCTGGGCAAGCGCTACCCACTGAGCCACATTCCAGCCCTTCTAAAATATTTCCAGTATGACCTCGTACAGGAAGAACCCTGAACACGCAGTAGGTGCTCAAGCAATGTTTTTTCCTTTTTTTCTTTTGTGGTACTGAATTGCGGAGGGCCTCGCTAAGTTGCTGAGGCTGGCCTTGAACCTGCGATCCTCCTGTCTCTGCCTCCCAATACTAGGATTACGAGCGTGCGCCACCACGCCCGGCTCATGTGTTGCATTTTTGTGATTTTTTTGTTGGTGATTTTTCTCTTTTCTTTTCTCTTCTTTTTTTTTCTTTCTGTGTGTGTGTGTTTCCAGTGCTAGGGTTGCAACCCTGGGCCTTGCACCTGCCAGGCAAGTGCTCCACCACTAAGCTACACCCCAGCCCTTTTTATTTATTTATTTATTTATTTATTTATTTATTTATTTATTCACTTATTCTTTTTTTTTTTTTTTGCTGGGGATTATACCCAGGGGCATTCTATTCAGAAAATACTTCCCAAGTCTGGAGTACCCTTGAGGCTGGAAACCCATTTTGCAGAGGAGGAAACTGAGGCACTATTGCACCCAACATCTGTGACTGCCACACAGGCATCTCCCAGCCCAGGCCCGGCCTGACTCCTGTCGTGTCCCCTCCTGGCCCTGCACCTTGGCACCTGCTGTCCCCAGTCTTGAGATAAGGGGGGAAGGAGAGGGCCAAAGTCCCCATTTATTAGTTCACTGGGTTGATTGGGGGTGTGGGAATATTATCTCCCTGAAACTCTCATGTCTAGGGCCTCTGTCCCCACCTCAGCTGGACGCAGCCAAGTCAGGGCCCCTGGGATCTCCCCACATACTGATCCAAGCTCCTATCGCAGGTAGAACCTATGCCCAGGGTAAAACCATGAAAAAACATGTTCATCGGGACCTCGGCTCAAAGTGCCCCCTCCTGCAGCGGGGCTTCCCTGGCCACCACGGATGCCGCCCCTGTCATTCCCCCTGTCATTCGGCCTGAACTTGTTTCTCCTCCTCCTCCTCTTCCGTCTCCTTTTCTCTCTGTGTGTGTGGAGGGGGAGGTACTGGGGATTGAACTCAGGGATACTCTACCTTCAAGCTACACCCCCAGCCCTTTTTATTTTTTGCTTTGAAACAGGGTCTCCCTGAATTGCTGAGAGTCTCGCCTACATTGCTGAGGCTGGCCTCCAACCTGCAATCCTCCTATCTCAGCCTCCCAAGTACTGGGATTATAGGCGTGCGCCACCACGCCCCACTGCTTAAACATTTCAATGCTAGGGAACCGTGGTAAATACCCAGGAAGACAGTGCGCCGTGCCCCCCACTGCCTGGTACCCTGGCCTTGTGTGTTTTGCATCTCATAGAAGGTGGGCCAAGCCGGGCGTGGCGGTGCACGCTTGTAATCCCAGTATTTGGGAGGCTGAGACAGGAGGATCCGGGTTCGCGGCCAGCCTCAGCTACTTAGTGAGGCCCTCCGCAACTTCGTGAGACCCTGTTTCAAAATAAAGAATAAAAAATAGGGCTGGGGGTGGAACTCGGAGGTAAAATGCCCCTGGGTTCAATTCCCGGTGCCGCAAAAAAAAATACATAAATAAAAATTAAAAAAAAAAAAGAAGGTGGGCCGAAGGCAGTGACTGGCTTCTAACCTGTTAGGACTTGGCAGACAGGACAGCACATTTCAGAGGTGACAGAAGGTCACTGCAGCCTTCGTCTGGGCTCCTTCGGGGCCTCGCAGGTGGTGGCCCGTGCTGACCCGTTGATTGCAATTTCAGGAGAGACCCCTCAAGCCAGAGCCACCCAGCTACTGGACTGGGAAATTCCTGGCACTCAGAAACCGCACGACCCAAGCCGGGCGTGGTGGCGCACGCTTGTAATCCCAGTACTTTGGGAGGCGGAGACCGGAGGATCCGGGTTCGCGGCCAGCCTCAGCTCTCTCGCTCTCTCTCTCCCTGTCTCTCTCTCTCTCTCTCTCTCTCTCTCTCTCCTTAGTGAGGCCCTCCGCAACTTAGTGAGACCCGGTTTCAAAATAAAGTATAAAAAATAGGGCCGGGGGCGTAGCACGGAGGTAGAACGCCCCTGCGTTCAATCCCCGGTACCGCAAAAAAAAAAAAAAAAAAGAAACCGCACGACCCATCCACTCTGGAGGCGAAGGTGGGAGAATTCCAAGTTCAAGGCTAGCCTGGGCAACTTAGCAAAACCCTATCACAGACCTTCATAGCAGTGTGAATCATAATATCCTCAAATTGGAACAACCCGAATGTCCACCGGTGTTCTAGCCACACAATGGAAGATTATGCAGCAACGAAAAGAAACTGTGTATGGGCAACAATACAGATCAGTATTTTGTGTATGTGTGGTACTGGGGATGGAACCTATGGACATTCTACCTCTGAGCTACACCCCCAGTCCTATTTTATTTTTTATTCAGAAACAAGATCTCACTAAGTTGCAGATGGCCTCACTAAGTAGCTGAGGCTGGCTGCGAACCTGCGATCCTCCTGTCTCAGCCTCCCAAGTACTGGGATGACAAGTGTTCGTCACCACGCCCGGCTCCAAATCAGTATTTTTTTTTCTTTCTTTACAGTGCTGGGATGGAACGCAGAACCCCAAGCATGCTAAACAAGTATTCTACCACTGAGCTACACCACCAGCCCTTGAATGAATCTTTTTTTTTTTTTTTTTGCGGTACCGGGGATTGAACCCAGGGGCGTTCTACCTCCGCGCTACACCCCCGGCCCTATTTCTTATACTTTATTTTGAAACTGGGTCTCACGAAGTAGCGGAGGGCCTCACTAAGTAGCTGAGGCTGGCCGCGAACCCGGATCCTCCAGTCTCTGCCTCCCAAGTACTAGGATTACAAGCGTGCGCCACCACGCCCAGTTTGAATGAATCTTAAATACCTTATGCTGAGTGAAAGAAGTCAGACACGGAAAAGAATGAACGTGCATGAATGATTCCATTTATAAAAAATTCTGGGAAGTACCAATATAGAAATCTATAGCATGGAGCCGGGCGTGGTGGTGCACAATTGTAATCCCAGTACTTGGGAGGCTGAGACCGGAGGATCTGGGTTCGTGGCCAGCCTCAGCTACTTAGTGAGGTCCTCCACAACTTAGTGAGACCCTGTTTCAAAATAAAGCATAAAAAATAGGGCTGGGGGTGTAACTCAGAGGTAGAATGCCCCTGGGTTCAATCCCCGGTGCCGCCAAAAAAAAGAAATCTATCGCATGCCTGTCATCCCAGCTACTTGGGAGGCCGAGGCAGGAGGATCACAATTTATGTGTGTGTGTGTGTGTGTGTGTGTGTTGGGGGGTTACTGGAGACTGAACCCAGGGGCATTGTATGTCTGGATGACACACCTGGCTCCCTTTTTTTTCAGTTTTGAAACAGGGCCTCACCAAGTTGCTGAGGCTGTCCTAGAATCTGTGATCCTCCTGTTTCAGCCTCCAAAGTACCGGGATTATAGGCCTGGGCCCCCGTGCCCAGTTGGAGGATCACAATTTTAAGGCCAGCCTGGGCAATTTAGCAAAATTCTCTCTCAAAATTTAAATAAAGGGCTGTGGGTACAGCTCCGTATGACAGACCCTGGGCCCCAGTTCTGCAAAAAAGAAAAGGAAAGGGCCAGGCGTGGTGGCGCATGCTTGTAATCCCAGTACTTGGGAGGCTGAGACCGGAGGATCCGGGTTCGCGGCCAGCCTCAGCTATTTAGTGAGGCCCTCCGCAACTTAGACCCTGTTTCAAAATAAAGAACAAAAATCGGGCTGGGGGTGTAGCTCGGAGGTACAATGCCCCTGGGTTCAATGCCCAGTCCCGCAAAAAAAAAAAAAAAAAAAAAAAAAGAAAGAAAAGGAAGGGAGGAAGCCAGGCGTGGTGGCTCATGACTGTGATCCCAGTATTTGGGAGGCTGAGAAAGGAGGATCGCAGGTACGAGAAGAGTCTCAGCCACTTCGCGAGACCCTCGGCAACTTAGCGGGACCCTGTATCAAAACAAAAAATAAAGGGGACTGGGGGCGTAGCTCGGAGGTAGAATGTCCCTGGGTTCAATCCCTGGTACCACACAAAAAAGGGGGGGCGGCGAGGCCGGCGGCTTGCTGGTGGCCGCACCCTGAGCCCTGGGGAGCCCAGCGCGGACTCCGGCTTCCCCACCCGGGCCGGGAGAGACAAAGTCCGCGCTGCCCCGCCCTTCCCCGCGGCCTTGGCCGCGGACCTTGAGGAGCCGGGCTTTACGAGAGGGGCGGGCGGGGAACAAGGCCATTTCCTGGCACCGAGCTGAGAGCAGGCGCAAAGGTGCCGGGCCTCCGGGGCGGGCGGAGGGCGCCATCCCCACCAGCTCAGCAAGAAGCACGCTCAGGGGTTGTTGGTTTTTGGGTTTTTTTTTTTTTTTTTTTTGAGATACTGGGGATGGAACCCAGGGGCATTCTACCTCTGAGCTACACCCCCAGTCCTGTTTTATTTTTATTTTTTTATTTGGAAACAGAATCTCACTGAATTGTGAAGGGCCTCACTAAGTAGCTGAGGCTGGCCTCTAACCTGCGATCCTCCTGTCTCAGCCTCTCAAGCACTTGGAGGACAGGCGTGCGCCCCACACCCCGTCTGTGAATGGCACACTTTATTTTTATTTAATGAATTAATTTATTTTTATTTATTTATTTGTGTGTGTGTGTGTGGTACTGAGGATTGAACTCAGGGGCATTCTACCTCCGAGCTGCACCCCCACCCCTATTTTTTATTCTTTTTTTGAAACAGGGTCTCACTAAGTTGCAGAGGGCCTCACTAAGTAGCTGAGGCTGGCCGCGAACCCAGATCCTCCTGTCTCAGCCTCACAAGTACTGGGATTACAAGCGTGTGCCACCACGCCCAGCCCCCACCCCTATTTTTATGTTTTCTCTTTTGCGGTACTGGGGGTTGAACCCAGGAGCATTCTCCCTCCAAGCTACACCCCCAGCCCCATGTTTTTTTATTCTTTATTTTGAAACGGGATCTCACTAAGTTGCGGAGGGCCTCACTAAGTAGCTGAGGCTGGCCTCGAACCCGGATCCTCCGGTCTCAGCCTCCCAAGTACTGGGATGACAAGTGTGCGCCACCACACCCAGCAATGGAACACGAGCCCTTTGCTGTGCCAGGGACGGAAGCCAGGGCTCTGTGCATACTCAGCAAGTGCTTATCAATGGGCCAGGCCCCCAGTCCCGGTTGCATGTTAATTATGCGTTAATGATACCTTAATAAAGCTGGGGACAGGGGGAAGGGGCACCTGGCACCAGAACCCCCGCTCAGAGGTGGAGGACAGGTTCCCTGCACCCCCTGCCAGCCCTCCTCCTGTCCTCAGAGTCCCGGCCTGGCCCTCAATGGATCTGTAACAAAAGCCATCAATGTCCCACGATACGTGGACTTTTAGCACAGGAGGAACCAGAGAGGACCTCCACCCCATCCTGCCTTAGACCCCAACCCTGTCGTCTGTTTGCCATGAAGAGGTGTTTATGAGCCAGACACACTGTCATCCCTATACTTGGGAGGCTGAGACAAGAGGATTGCAGGTTCGAGGCCAGCCTCTGCAACTTAGCAAGACCCTGTTTCAAAATAAGAAATGAAAAGGAGCCAGGTGTGGTGGCGCACAGCTGTCATCTCAGTACTTGGGAGGCTGAGACAGAAGTATCAAAAAGGTTCGAGGCCAGCCTCAGCAAGTTAGCGAGACGCTGTTTCAAAATAAAAAATAAGCCGGGCATGGTGGCGCACACTTGTCATCCCAGTACTTGGGAGGCTGAGACCGGAGGATCCGGGTTCGCGGCCAGCCTCAGCTACTTAGTGAGGCCCTCCGCAACTTAGTGAGACCCTGTTTCAAAATAAAGAATAAAAAATTGGGCTGGGGGTGTAGCTCGGAGGTAGAATGCCCCTGGGTTCAATCCCCAGTACTGCAAAAAAAATGAATAAATAAATAAATAAATAAATAAAATAAAGGCCAGGCATGGTGGCATATGCCTGTCATCCCAGTACTTGGGAGGCTGGGACAGGAGGATCTCAGGTTGGAGGACAGCCTCAGCCAGTAGTGAGACGCTTATCAACCTAGTGAGACCCTGTTTCAAAATAAAAATAAAATGGAGCTGGGCGTGGTGGGGCACACAGTGGTAATCCCAGTACTTGGGAGGCTGAGACAGAAGGATCCTGGTTCGCGGCCAGCCTCAGCTACTTAGTGAGGCCCTCCACAACTTAGTGAGACCCTGTTT